>JAUJPO010000903.1:0-20582 GCA_032270745.1 Tiaropsis multicirrata | reverse complement strand
GGCGCGTCGATAATAAGGCGCGTAAGGCGCGTCAAAAATTTAAGGCGCGTCGATATTAAGGCGCGTAAGGCGCGTCATTTAACAGACTCATTTGGAACATATATAATCCTTTCTTCCGTTTCCTATATACCTTTTCCAAATCTCTGATCATATTTTGTTGGTAGCAAATAGTAGAATCTTTCCCAAAACATTCTTTGAATTGAAAGCGAAAAACTGCGGACTTTGATTTGTTCAACATTTTACATTTTAGGTGCAATTTGTTTGGTACCATTATTTTAACGCTCAAGAAGTGTTCAATTCAGTACGTGTTTACGTTGGTGCTTACGTATGGATGACGGGATACGGTAAGTGTTCAATTCAGTACGTGTTTACGTTGGTGCTTACGTATGGATGACGGGATACGGTACACAACTTTTCCAATGCATTTTACAGCAGGGGATGGACTGCCATAATTTTATTTTTAGATAAATCCACACCTGTATCAGTGGTCGGTAAAACTCGATGAAAAAAAATATTAAGGGGTCAGTATACACCCAAAAATCGATTTTCGAGTTTGAAGACCAAATTTTAAATGAACATTTCTTGAAAATTTAACAAAAGTCTGCGTTTACAGTATTCATTCATGAGTAATTGAAATTTTAATTTTAACGATATTATGGACTTTAAAAAGACTTCAAAAAAAGGTTAATCTCCCCAATTTAGAAGAAATGCTTATTTTCCATGGGGAATCAATTTCTTTGTTTCAAATTTTTTTTTTCTAGAAATAGTTGAACTACCATATTTGAAATTTAATTAATTTGAAAATTAACTCATAATAAGTTATGACTGTTTTTTTTCATGAAAAATTTCGTTGAAAAAGTGCCAAAAAACACCTTTTTGAAGATTTTAAGACGAGGAAGCTGTAACAAAAATTTTCCGAAAATCTGTTTTTAGTAGCAAACTAGAACCAAAAAAATATATATATATTTAATTTTCGTCCAAAATAAGGACCAAAGGTAAAATACACTTCTTCTTTAAACCCTTCATTTTCTTTTTCTAGATTTCTTTAATTTAGCGATCCTTTGATTTAAGATGCAAAAAGATTGGTCTAACAGAAAACGTATAACATACTATACATTTACGGGCTCTATAAAGCAGAAATTGACATTTAGTTGGTCTGAAATTCGGAAAACAAGGTGTATACTGAGCCCTTAACTGAGCCCTTAAATTAAATTTTTATTCTGACGATGCTCTAGTGTAAGTTTCAAAATCTCAAAAGCATAACTTTAAGAATTAAATGATATTTAAAAATTAAAAACATTTGTTGAGCATTTTTCACAATTTTTTATCGCGATATTGATCCCTTATGTTACCAGGTATTTATCATTATATTTTATGTTACCAGGCAATTATCATTATTTCTCGTCGCGTAAAGATTATTCCGCCTTTCGTCTACTAAAAATGTTGTTTCGATTGAATTTCTTGGTGTTCTGTGTGATGGCTGTAACCGACCACAATTTCGTCCGATACTACATCTGTGCAATGCATACCTATTGGTTTCTCTCCGTATGGCTTTGTATGGTCGTCCTCAACCGCTTTAATAAGGTAAAACTTTGTCAACTGTTAAAATCGTCGATCGTCCCTAATTGTTTACAATCAGTAGTCTTTAAAACCTGAATATCAGTTAGAGATTGATGGGGATATTTTTCGCAGCACCCGAGACTGTATTGGGACTTTCCCTTTTACCGCGACGCAACAACTCGTATATAAAAGTATAAAATCTTTTTACTTTTTTTCAGTATGAAGGTTTCATCATGTTGAAGTTCGCCATTTACATAATTTTCAACTTTGTCATTTTCAATGTACCTGGCGTTTTCGAGAAAGTGTTCACGCCCTTTCATTGGGCGTTGAAAGATGATAACGGCACCCTAGACTATTGGAAAAAAAGATCTACGTAAGCTTTCTTTTTATTGGTTGCTAAAAGATGTTGGTAAAAGATGTTGGTAAAAGATATTGGTAATGATGTTGGTAATGAACAAACCTCCCAGCGAACCCTAACAGATCACATCATCACAACAATCGCTGGGGGAGGGGCTTTCTTCAAGAATAACGTCCACGCAAACTACTAAGTGATCAACCAAAAGGTTTGAGATTTGGTTGGCTCAAGTCGACTTGGACTGTGCGTAGATTTTACTCCTTACTTCTTCTTTAGATATGATCATTGGTCGACGATCGTTGGCATGTTTGTTGCATTCAATTACAACCGATATCAACAATTCATTCTCTATCTTGATAAAGATGATCCAAAGACCAGAAAAATGCGAGAATTCATTCGGTATTTGATCACGTTGACATTATTTGTTTGTTTGTTACTATGGATACATTACATCATGTGTAAACCCAGGGAAGAATATTTGCATTTGCACCCATGGTTATCTCCTATCCCCATATGTATTTATACGTGGCTACGTAACATGCATCCTGTATTACGGAACTATCATTTGAATTTGTTTTCATGGCTGGGGAAGATCACCTTGGAAACATACCTGTCGCAAATCCATATTTACATGATCGATAGCGCGCAAAAGATTTTGGTTTATCTTCCTCATTATCCCATGTTGAATTTCACCTTATCGACTTTGCTTTACATCGCAGTTTCGTACCAACTTTTTCAATTGACAGTCTTTTTCAGTAGTTTCTTGTTGCCACGCAACGGGGATGTTCTTATTAAGAACATTATGCTCGGTGCCGTATGGATGGCACTGTGTTACACATCGGCTTTTTATTTGACGCATCAGGGAATATGGAGCTCGACACATAGTGGACTAGAATTTCTTTTGTGGAAAATTTGAAATAATAACTTTCTGTGACGTGTTATGATGTTTTTATACGTTTAAACTTATAGTTGTGAAACATTTTTCAAACAAAAGTTTTTCAAACAACCAAAAAATATATGTTTCATTCTGAAGAACTTTTTCTTTTCTATTCTCATTTTAATCTTTTGACCAGCAGGATCAAAAGAAATTTTGCACATCTTCGGTATTTCGAATGAAATTATTTTCTCAAGATTGAAATTGAAGGATGTTTTGGTTTTTCGTTGAAATCTGTTGCATTTTTTCGAAATCTGTTGATGTGTAGATTTTTTAGCTGTTGGATTTTTATATTTTTGATTACGTGCTCCTTATGATTTTTTAGTCTGCTTTAGTCTGTGTGTAGAACCACGAGTCTGTGTGTAGTCTGTGTGTAGTCTGTGTGTAGAACCACGAGTCTGTGTGTAGTCTGTGTGTAGTCTGTGTGTAGTCTGTGTGTAGAACCACGAGTCTGTGTGTAGTCTGTGTGTAGAACCACCAATCTGTGTGTAGAACCACCAATCTGTGTGTAGAACCACGAATCTGAGATTTAAGTTTTGGAATTGAATAGTAGAATTCTTTTAAACTATTTGTGTGTGCTATCATTTACAGCTCCATAAAATATTCTTACACGCGCCTCAAAGAACAATGAAAACATTCTTACACACACCTCAAAGAACAATGAAGTCTTTAGCAATTCTTTTGGTGATCTGTCTTTCAATCTCCCAGATACAGTGTGGAGAACAAGGTCCACCAGGGCCACCAGGGCCGCCTGGTGCACCCGCGCCTCCAGCACCTTGCACTGCAGAATGTAAGTAAAAGAATGCTGCAGAAATGAAGCATGGTTTCAGGGTTTGAGCAAGGTTATCTATGCAGTATGTTGTAGACTCTCAATACTTCAAACCTGCATAACTTGAATCTCTTCTTTTCCCTTTCCAGTCGCTTTGAGCTGTAGTAGCAATCAAGCCTGGAAGTCTACCCCAAAAAACTTTCAGTCGGCAATTTTTTTGTTCTTGAACGTGAAGATGGAAAATATATATTTTTACTTTTCAGAGTTTTTTTATAAAGCAGGCATGCAAAAGCAAGAATGAATAGTCCATCAATAAACAATAAGCTTTTTTCATCTTCTTTGAAGCCCTGTAGATTTCCCAATTATTTGAAAATTGTTAAAATGAATCCACTTAGCAAATTCTTTCCAACGATTCACTTTTTATCAAAGCATTTTCAACTGCAGGTTTCCTTTGAAATAGCCTCCAATAGTCATCTCGTTTTAACAGGTGCCCTTCCAACATACAAAAGTATATTAAAAATTTAATGGACCGTGACCGATTCGTCTTCGATTCGAATATACTTGTGGGGATTCCCTGAAACCATGCTTGCTGCATGTTGCATGTTTATTTTTAACTTTTTTTAGAAGTAGTATTAGTAGAAACTAGCATGGATACTTTAGCAATTATTTTGGCTTTGTCTCTTATGATTTTTGGTGGAATTGATTGTGGTGAACAGGGGCCACAAGGACCTCGAGGGCCGCCTGGGCCACCAGGATTGCCAGCACCGTGCACTGGTGAATGTAAGTTGAATGGGTGATAATCGTGGTTTTAAGTTTCAGTGGAAACCCCTGGAATGTATTTTCGATCCAATTCTCCTTCCGTCCCTTCCAATTCCATCGAGGGTCTTAAGGGTTCTAAACTAAATTGTACAAATATATAAATGACTTGGTTTTCTTCGTTGGGAAAGTTCTTATTATTTAGAAAGTTTTTAAAAAGATACAACCAGACTTTACCCCTGTATCACAGACTCGGTAGGACCCTAGCCACACTGGAAAATTCGTCCCCGGTGGAAAAAAAACCTCAAATTTCGTCCCTACTGTAAACTTGTCGTCCCAACTTGATACTTTGGATTGAAAACAATGGAAATCAATATCCCCAGTTATAAAAGAAGAGGGATTTTCTATTCCCCCTGGGATATTTTCCCCTCGATTTCATCCCCACTGCTAGCTATAAAATTCCCACCGGGTCAGTGAGACAGGGGTTTATCCAGTGGTAGATAGATATAAATTTTTCTATTCATTCCCTTCTTCAGGTGTTGGTCTTGGTTGTGAGCCAGCTTGTTTGGTTGGTTGCTGTGGTTACCATGGAATGTATGGCAAGTCTGGAAAATGGATCCGAAGTGTATTGGAAAAATATGTCGACGAACAAGATTGAAATTAGTATTTGAACATATTTTTTAATGTTGATGAGACCGAGACACTTTGCTTTAAAAATATTAACGAAGAAATTTTGGTTTGGAACGTTATGCTACAGGTCTGCATTCTTCTGAAATAAAAGCTTCCAGAAAGATTCTATAAACAGTAGACGAATCCTAGTATTTTGTTTACAATTCTTTTGACATTTTTGACGTAGATGAAATTTTGTTATGGATTATTTAATCACATAAATAGGCGCAATATTTTCAATTTGTAGATAAAAAAATTTTGATAAAAAAGTGGAAAATATTACAAAACAATCATGAAATTATGATGAGTCAGCAGATTCGTCGCCTTAATGGTCAAATCGGGGTCATTGACATTGCTGTAACCATTTTCGAACATTGTTAAAGTTTTCTCGGACGTTTAGCGACTGTTGTGAATTCTGAAAAAGAAAACAAAAAAGTTCAGAAATGACCAAAAATTTGTGGCGTTCAAGATTCAACGTATTGTCACAACGTATTGTCTCCGTCATATGCGCAAATCTAGACCTGACCGTTTTCTTAATTTTGACAAAAAATAATTCTCAGCTTTCGAAGAAACAGTTTATGCTCCCTGTAGTTACCCTAGTTTTGGAATGAGATTTCAAAAGTAATTTTGCTCCTTGGTTGTTAGTAAACCAGTAACGTTAAAACATTATAAAGAGCTATAAAGACGTCTTGTGTCTGCATATGAAAAAACTAATTTGAATATTACCTTCAATAGATACTTGATCGTCTCCATCATCGCTGGCAACAGCAATCATATCTTTGATGGCGCTATCACTGATCTGATAATTCATCGATTGAAAACCTGCTTTCAAATCTTTGAACGTCAAATATCCTTTGTTCCCTTGGTCAAGTTTCTGTCATTGAATGGAAATGAAAGATGTCAGTGCATCTCAAAACTACCTACTATCTTTTGGACAAAACGTTATTATTTTAAAGTGATCCTTTGCCCACTTTTCTCATCTTGTGTAGAAATTTCAATTTCCTACTTTATAGTGCATTATGTTATGCCCCCTGGCAGAACCCGTCAGAACATTTCCCAGAGAAAGATTTTGAGGATTAGTTTTAAAATGTAATCATCAGGATGGAAACAGGTGAGAATAAAATATAATTTTCTCACGCTCACGCCAAAGCTTTGAGTTGAAGAATCAGTCCAACAATCGCTCATTTCCACCAATCCTCATTTTGAAATCAATATTTAGGCCTGGGATGGGATACATGGGAGGCTTTATTTCGCATCATAATAATTTCGAACTTACTTTGAACTTCATCATAAGCTCTTCATCAGATGGTGGAGCTAAAATTTTCTTCAATAACGCCATAAATTCATCAAAATCAATTTCTCCCGACCCTATAAAGAAATATTAAAAACGTAATGCAAAGATTATACCCTTACTTGTCAGAGACCCACTGATTTAAGGGTAAAGCAACCTCTTTTCTAAACGTTATAAATAACACACCCCTGTCTGTCTCTAAGCCCTAGTGGGAACCAAAAGCTCAATGGGGCGAAAGTTAAATCTTTCAAACCCCCTGGGTTGGTTGAAATGATAATGTTTTTTTCTAGAGGGGTCATAAAAATCTATTGTCCTTTCATACTTTCCATAGGGTGGTGGCTCTTTGTAGTTCTTTGTTCTACTGCTACTGGTGGGGTGAGAGAGAAAATGCCATTTTCTACTGGGGTGACCATTTTCTCCACTGGGGCGAAAAAATAGGCCTTTTTGAGCGAATTTTTCACTGGGGCGGTTCACTGGGGCGGTTCACAGAATATGAACCGCGAGTAGAACGATAATCATCAAAAACGTGGACGTTGTTCTGTAGCTGCAGGCTGCAGTCAAAAATACTCAATTTCTTGGACAACTCTGTTTTGAAGTTGAAGTAGAGAACCGATAAATTAGAAAACCAATCAATAGGTAACAACTAAGAAAGCGGAGACGTTATTAAAATTTCCATGACAACGTACCATCAGCATCAACTTCTCTGAACATTGATTCAAATTCTTTTTCACCGGGAAAGATATTCAATTTTTTGGATAATTTTTTGAATTCTTTTTTATCGATACTTCCTGATGAATCATCGTCTGCGTCGTTAAAAATCTTTTGAAGTTCTAAACAAAGTGAAAAAGGAAGAAAATAAATATTCCAGCATTGTGATTCGAACTTCCAAATTTTGAAATACCGAAATTTCCGAAATTTAAAAATTTCCAATTTTTCCGAAACCGAAATGTTTTGGGACAAAAAGTATTAATTCTTATTCTCACCGAATTTCCGGAGTGGAAATGGGTCTGTTTCCGAAACCGAAGAGCTCCTCAATTTCCGAAAACCAAAGGATTTTTGACACGATTTCCGAAATTTCGGACAAAAAAAGGTCCATTTCCGTAATACCAAAATCCCGTATCCCCATCTCCCTTCCAGGGGAAACCATAATTGTTTTGACTGAAAACTATAAACCACTTTTTGAAAATTTAAATGTTTGTTGTTAAAAACCCTGACACTTAATTAGCACTTTTGAAATGAACAAGTTGTCGATTGAGAAAGTCCACTTACGTCTTTTTTCTTCGTCGGAGAATTTGTACCCTCCACCCTAAAGAAAAGAAACACAATAAAGAAAACACTTTCTAGAAAAGAATTAGGATGGGTCGTTACCATGGTGACACAGGTTTGTCACCTTGAAATTTAATAAGAACTAGATTCTTACATTCCTTTACCTCATTTGCTGCTAGATAAATCACCATCAGTATTTACTGTCAAGTACCCAACATCAGAGAGCTGATCTGAAAGGTCTTTTCTAAGTCTCTATGGATAGTCAGCACTTATGGCAATGATAGTATCATCTACATAACCGTGGTGAAAAACATTAGGACACAACAAACAACAAATTCAATGCCGATGACCCCCATTGAAACCTCTACACATTTCTAATCCGGTTGAATTATATTTTCTTTATTATCGCAGTGAAATATCCTTACCATTTTTGTGGACTTATCGTGATGTTTGACTCAAAAGTTCAAGAATTTCCCAAAAAGTTTCTTCTTTTCAGAGTATGATAAAATTCAACAAAACAAAATCAAAGTAGGATAAAGGAACGCTATGGTAAAACACATTAATACTACACTCAGGAAAACTAAATTTCTGCAGAACAGTGAATCGTACCTCATAAATAATTTCGTAAACAAATGAACTTTTGAATTAATATTCATGCTTATGCTATATAGTAAATATTTTGTAAGAATCTTGTGGTATTTGCAGTTGGAAAAATGCACAATCTGTACGCTAGAGGTACTCGACGAATATTATCTGCTTGGGTTGTTTAGTTTCAGATAAAGTAAAAGCTTAATTTTTCGAAAAACTTAATTTCCCATATTTTCTATAATTTTTGAAAATATTTTTGAGGAAACTTTTCGAAAGTTTTCTTAAAAAAATCAAAGTATTTAATATTCAAATTGTGAAACAATTCAATTCCTCTTTATCACGATTCAAGATTATTCGAATAGAATTTCTAAATTATTCATTTTTCACTGATAAGAGATTGAATTTGTCAATTTTTAGATTCCTAAAAACCACAGTGGGATGACCATTAAAAGTTTTGTAATATCTAAACAGGTCGAGTCAAAAGTCAATTCATTATTCAAAATTATTCCTGATGATTTCAAATTGTCAAGACTTGTAAGAAAAATGCCAAAAAGCCTCCCAAAAAATCGAGATTCAAACCTTCTACGCGAAAAAATCATTGCAGTTTCAGCGTTTTGCCTGGAAAACGCGTTCTCATTCTTTGGAGGTTTGGAGCCTCCTCTACACCAGAGTGCTAATATACAACACATCGTTTATATTTTGAAAATCTATTATTTACTATTATTCTTTATTTTACTACTGTTGCAAAATACCAATTGTTTGTTTCCTGGAAACTCAAGACAAGCTTCCCATAAATAAGGGCTTACGTATAATCTCAATCTCAATAAATAAGTTAATATATTTTGTCCTTTGCTTTGCACCCTTTACCGGTTTGTATTTCTCAGTACAGTACAGTAGTACTGTTGCTTGTAAAATCTTCCCAGTATCTTCTGATATTCGAATTTCACACCCAAAGACATCCTCGAAGAGCATCTCCTATCAACAACTTATTTCCATACCAAACAACAAAGTTTATTATGGTTTACATTTATCAGTGTGTTCACAATTACAGGTTACTGCTGATTCAATCTCCACCGTCCGATCAACACCTTCATTACATTCAGACAAAGTGAACAATTTCCGGACACTAGTGGATGCTTTACAACACAAACAGACAGTCTGGAAATATGGGATGTCTTGTAAAGGTTTCTCGTACGACCGACAATTTCCGAGACATGCGTGGACGAGGAACGACTGTTTTTGGCATCCTGGTCGGGTGACAGTTCGATTGTATTGCTCCTTGTAGCAGAAGGTTTCGATTTGATTGTACGACCATGCATCTCCTGCTGAAGAAAAATCCACAGCAACTAAAAGCAATGTCAGGTAGAGCATCGAAGTTGTTGAGCCAACCATCTTGGTTTCGTCCACGAGCTGCTGAAGGGTTTGTCTGTAAAGTTTTCTTTTTCTCTAATCGTATATATCAATCAACACTCAGATCTATAAAATGCTCTCTTTTTATACAGATTTAACAAACTGTTATCACGATCGTCATCAATCCGTAAAAACATCAACATAGGAGTGCATCAAATCCATAATAATCAGTCATATTAGACGATAAAAACACTCATCCACAGTATCTGATCATTAGTCAAACGGTAATAGTTTATGACATTAGTAAGTTGATGACAGTCGAAACGTCATAATAGGTAGGTTGATGATAGAGTAATATGGCATAATACAACTTTAGTTTACTATCTTTCATAGACTGTAATAGATCTTTATTCACAAACATTATCAGCTAGTCGAATCAGTAACCGAGTCATTAGCTTTGTTTAAAAAAGAAAAATTCCAAATTTTCAAATCAACAAAAAGATTTCAAAATTTTAACTATCCACTTTACGGAAAACCTCATCGCAAAACATCTTTTTAAATGAAAACTAGCAGCCGTCTCATAGTTTTACCTTATATGGAAGTCATTTTTCGTTGTTAAGCTCATGGGAAACTTTTTCAACTTTTTTATTATGGGGGATTCTAATCAGATTTGCGGGAAATTTCTCAGGCGAAACGTCACCGGCTATTTATTCTGTTGAGGTGAATCTCGAATTGAAAACACGGCATCATAGATCCCATTTGTTATGACTCAAGCAAAGATTGAAAACAGAAGCCGTAAGATGTTCAAGTGTTTGTAAGAGAACAAGACCACCAACCATTACCTTGTTTAAACAAAATACCCTCCCTGGTTGAAATCTTTCTGGCGAAGAATAAATCAACTCCAGATTCGTTCCTTTTCGAAAGATAGATTTATTGGAAAATTATAGAAACCTTTCAACGCATAATTTAATCAAATTAATTTCAAAGGAAATAAAAAAAATACAAATATCTCACAATTTGGGGACTTTTAAAATATAGAGTGAAAGTCTATTTTGTCGTTCGATGTCAAAGTAATGCCCAAGTTTACAAGGACATTGACAAAGTTCATTGCTCCCAAGTTTACAAGGACATTGACAAAGCTCATTAATCCCAAGTAATCCAAATGAGTAGGTGAACGAAACAATTAAAACTTTTGTTTACTAAACAAATATTATAAAGATTTTCACCCGAATGTACTTTATCGATAGAGCTGTTGAATTTGAAGCTTTTAGGTTCATGAATGGACTCTTCCAGAAAAAAATGTTCATGGGGGGTGGAGGATATATTGTCCAGGGGTATCGAAAAATCCTAAAAAATTGTAATGTCCATAGGGTCAAGGATCAACTTGAAATGTCCAGGGGTAAATTTTTGTGTCCAGGGGGTCAATTCCATGCTTGTCCAGGGGTGAAGCCAGGGGGTTAAAAGTCAAAATGTCCAGGGGTAAATCATTGAAAAAATAATATGTCCTCCACCCCCCCGTGAACGAATTTTTTCTGGAAGAGCCCAGTGGCGGCGGTTTAACACCCTTGTCTCTGTGCCCCCCAGGGGGTGTGCCCAAAGGTCAATGAGGTGAAAGTCAAATCTTTGTGCGATTCTTTTCACTGGGGTGACCAATGGGGTGGATCTCAGTGGGTCACAGACACAGAGGTGCGATTTAGAACGCCATGATGTTAAGTCCGAGGCATAAGACGTAACTTTCTTAAACAATCAGATTGCAGCGCATTTGCAAATTCGGAGTTCGGACTTCTCACTCGGGTGGGATAAAAAGTCCATTCTTCATAAAATGATGAGTAAGCAAAGATTTGAATGCTAAAGTTTAGACAAAAAATATTTAAAATTTTTCAAACTTGTAAACTTTCCAAAATAGAGCAAATGTCAATCATTATCTTCAATTGAAGTTATTAGTCAGTGTTCTATCCTAACAAAATTCGACATCCTGAAGTGTTCATACTTTTTCGTCTGTATTTTAATATTGCAGTTTTTAGGAATTAACTCCAATATTCCTAATTCTATCAAGTTCACAATGTGAAGCCAAACATACAATTTCCTTGATCTCCAATCAGGAATCTCTCTCCTGTTAAAGTTTCATTCCAAATTGTCTTGGTTAGAAAACTGTAGCTACAGGCTGTTATAATGGGTTGACCATCCATTGGCAAGTAAAAATGGTTCGAGATTCCGATAGACGATGATTAGAGGTCTTGGACCCAAAACCTTTGCAATTTTTCACCTGTTCCAACGTCGCAAAAAAATCATTGTAATCTGTTACCATCTCACTATAGCCTTTGTTTAGCTTCCAACATCTCAATCACTAAATCAGTCAAAGCTGGACCAGAACAGTTGATTTTCATGGTGTAAAGAAACTCTATTAACTGGTTCACCAAGTATTTCAACTGCGGTAATATCAAGACCAGATTTGCAAATTTCTGCGGGTTTTCCCTGTGACGTGTCCCTGTGTAGTATTGGAGAGCAGAACTGAATTGTGTGATTAATTCATTCACCTTGTCAGGTCCTTCGAGACTGCTTGATTCTAAAAAAGAAAATAAAGTAAGAACTAGTTGAGATTTAGACTAGCTGCAAGCGTCTGGTTTTCCTGAGATACAAAACGCGGTAAATGTGCTTATAAAGTGATGCGCGCGGGCAGGAAACTATTCTTATAAAAAAACGCTACGGGAACGAGAGGTTCGGAAAACCAGACTAGGTCCATCTGACCCTTCTTTTTTATCTGCGATTTTGCTCTAATCTCAACACAGACAACGTACCTTGGTTTTCTAGGGAACGAAAATGAATGGACATTAAGATTCTTTTCTTCCTTCTCAAACGCCAAAAGAGCGAATTGGAGATTCCAAGAATTTCAGAACTTCCTGAATTTTCTAGTTGTTATGCATATATCAACAAAACTAGATGACGAACTCTTAACTTCACTGAAACATTAAATGTTTAATTGTATAAGCCAAAGCAAGAACTGGAACTTCCAGCCCAAAAAAAATGAAAATTTCAAAAACACCCCAGGTATTCACCCAAGGAACAAGTGTACCAAGTTTCAGCCAAATCGAACAATTTTGAGGCCCCCAGCATGCCCCAAAGTTTTAGCCTCGTTTTGGCGAAAAACTCGTCCCAAGGCCCCAACAATGAAAATTTTCAAAAAATGAAAAAAAACACCCCCAGGTATTTACCCAAGGAACAAATGTACCAAATTTCAGCCAAATGGGACAATTTTAAAGCCTGCAGCCTGCCCCAAAGTTTTGTGACAGACACACAGACATTCTCAGATTATAACTCAACTGAAGTTGAGAAAAGTTGGAGTTAGAGCTGTGCGTCTATAATTTGCATCGCACAATTTCCTGATTTAAATGTTGGTTTTATTTTATCCCAAATTTCTTATGCACTAATTCTTGCTCACTCGAGCTAGTAAAAATGGTGGACACAAAATCCTGTTGCCCCTTGAGAAATTTATTTTCTAATTAACAAAGTTTTCTTTTTTTATGGTATACTCGATATTTATGCAACGATACTGATATCCAAATCAAATCAAGAGTTATCTATCTGCCTTTTATGTTTTTACATTTTCCCAACAATTTAAACAAGGTGGTTAGAATGTTTAGAATGGTCAAATCTAAAAAAAGTCTAAAATCTTTGAATGATGTAGAATATGGGGTTTTGAACTCTTTCCGTTCAAATTTTTGACTGTATGATATGGTTATTAATTATGGTAGTGTACCGGTGTAATTATGGTAGTGTAATTGTGAGAATTCGATTAAGTTAGATTTCGTAGTACAATTATTACAATTGAGAGTTTGACGAATTGATATCAAACCGTAAAGAATTGCGATTATCGACTGCAATCGATATTCAATCAATTTTCTATCGATTACTTATCGATTGCAATCGATAATCGATTGGCACTGTCTGGTTATATTCCATTTTAGAAAAATTTCAATTTATGCATTTCCCAATAAAAAATGTTCGATCGATCATATCTTTGATACCCCCACTCAAATCGATTTTTCCCATCCATGAAAATGTAGCGCCTATTTCCACCCGCACTCCATCTCTGCGCTCTTGTTGCACTCCACCGCTTATTTAATGAAAAAGGTCGGATGAACCTAGTCGTTGTATTCAGCGAACGAAGTGAGCGTGTTGAAAGCGGAGCTGCAGCGAAATACAACGTCTAGTTACTAGTCTAGTTGAGATTGAAATTTCAGGTGTTTTGAAGACAATGCATCTAAAGGATAACACCGTCATATTTGATAAATAAACGAGTAACAAACTGGCTCATTTCCATTCCTCAAAGAATGCAGTTGATTTTTCTTTCGTGCCTAATTATAGGGGGGAGTTTTCTCATTTTCGCCTCCAAAAGCATTTTATAGTGACCCCCCTTCATTTTCCTAGGGCTTTTCAGCAAAATCACTTCGACCCCCCTACAATTAAGCGCGAAAGAAAGAGTTCAAAACCAAATAGAGGCAAAGAGTTAAATGAAATTTCCCAGCGTCAGTTTTAAGAAACTGTGCAAAAAATATCAAAAGTCTACTGCGTGGCTAGAGTAAAAGAATGCACTCAGGGAGAGTAAGTAAAGAAAACAAGATAAAGCAACCACTTTTTTCTCGCATCAAAAAACGGAATCTGATATAAAAATATGAATAGTCTAGCTCTCAGGAAATGTTTTGTTTATTTACGTTGCCTTCGACGACGGCCTAAAAACTACGAATTATTTAGTCTGAAGCCCATCACAATTATAAGATACATCAGATTGTAAGAATGTTTTAAAATTCCAGTTACTCTGGCCTTTGACGATGAGAAACATACTTACCAGCGTTCGTTAAACTGATGGCTTTTAGACATGCAACCTCTTCTTCATCAATACGATATTTCTTGGCTCGATCGATCAATAACACGATATGAGAATAAATATTATCAAAACCTAAATCCTTAGCCTCCTCTTTCGTGATATGACATGATCGTGATATATTCAGCCCGCTCTCCGAGATGACGGAGAAATAAAGCCAATTCAAAACCAGTAAGTCTACCCAGGCGGCTTGTAACAATATGGCTTGATCCCTAATCGCAAGTTGACAGTACCCGGGCAATTTTTTGGCCCAATCAATAATCCGAATTAACTGTTGGCCGACTGTAGTACATAATTGCTCTTTGATGTCCTGATATTGTCCGGACTCCAATTTATCTTTGTTTTTGAGAAAATACTCTGCATGAAGGACGTTTAGTTTATCCACCATATTTTCAAGTTCCACTTCACGAGCACTTATTGTGCTTTCAACTAAATTATCCACTTGTTCCACTTTTTCCATTTTCATTTGTTTTGATGGTTTACTGTAATCTTTACCGCGTTCCACCTTTGCTTTCTTGATTTTACTGCCAAGAACTAAAAATGGAAAATGGAAGTTCTAAGTAGGCGCATGATTAGGGGTCCTGGAAATACACTTTGCAATTGAGAGTTTTGTGAGATATTTTTAGAATGGAGTCTGATTTTCGATTTTACTCAAACGTTACAAAGACGCTATTTTATCAGCCTATAAAAAGCTTGTTCTCCTCAATTCTGAGTACCTTAAAGGGGATAATTTACCCTACGAGAAATTTTACCCGACGAATAACCTAAGATTTGAAAGTGATTTTTTTTCGAAAAATCTGTGGATGAAGAAATTCAAAAAAGCAGCACAGAAGGGTTTAAGTTGGATAACAATGATACATTTAATATTGAACAGCATTGAAATTATTTGATGAAAATGAAATATCAAAGCACCCACAATTCTTTTTCCTTCTGAATATTTTGGCCGACGAATTATTCCCCTTTAAGGACGTAAGGTAGTTTCTAGTCTATTCAAGAGAAAAAGAAGAAAGTATTTTCTCCAAATCTTATATAACTATAGGATTATTAATTTTTTCCTTATCAGTTTACAACAATTGATTTCTTCCTTTCCCCTTGTTTTTGAATACCCCCACCCTCGTCCCCACCCTCGTCCCCGCTCGTCTCCTTAGTCAGCACATAAGAAGAAGGGAGCAAATGCACTTACATTCTCTGGACATTCCGACATCTTGACATTTCTTTAATCGGCAAGCCTGGCAACATTTTCTGCTCATCTTATCAATCACACAATTCCCTTTGGCTGGACATTTATAGTTCAATTCTTTAGACTGTAAACTGCGTTTGAAGAAAGCTTTACAGCCCTCACAAGCTGGAACACCATAATGATATCCTGAAGCGCGGTCACTGCAAACTACGCATAGGAAATTGGCGTCTTGTTTGTTGAGAGGCGGCTGTTGGCGGTTCTGAAGGGTGGTTTGGGGCGTTGTTTGCGTCTGAGGTTTAGCATCTTTTTCGGCCAAGGATGTTTGATCGTCTATATCCATGACTTTTTATTAATTTTTATAGATTTCTTTTTACATGTTATCTTAAATACAAGAAAAACATTTGACAGTGAAGTTGGCCATTCTAAACATTTTATAGTTTGACATTTGAGGATCAAATACCTTATTAAACAAGATTTACTTCATCTCTTGACATTACTAAATCAAGTAAATAAATAAAATATATTAACATAATTTTTCAGCTTCAAAATAACGGTTTACGTGGACTATTAAAGAGTGTTCCAAAACTTACAGTAGTTAGAAACTAGTATAAAGAGATCAATATGTACCATGAATGGATTGTAAAGTCAATTAGTGATTAAAATGAATGGATTGTAAAGTCAATTAGTGATTAAATAAGACCATTTAATTTTGTTGCGACCAAATTCTTTCCACTCATCATTCGTTAGTTTCAAAAAGGCCATCATCTAAAACAACTTCTAAATTTGATATTTGATATTAAAACTTCAAAAAAATGGTGATCTTATAGATCTTTGCTTTGTTGATGAAGTTATAGATCTTTGCTTTGTTGATGAAGTTATAGATCTTTGCAAATTTGTTGATGAAGGAAAATTTAATAATGATACCTAATCTCACGCAAAATATATTAAAAAACAAACATACCTCATTCAAAATGGCTTTAAAGCTGAAAAGCCATATTCAAAATATCCAAATTTCTGCCAGGTTTTTGGGGTCCCCACCCCTAGCCCTAAAATGTGAAGCCCCCCCCCCCCCATTTTCCTTAGGGGAGGGAAGTGCCTTCAGCTGCATATAATAAGAATGAAAACCACTACATAAAGAAAAATTAAAATGGCAGCTCTATACAGTGTCAATATTATTATGGATAAAAATAATTCAACTAAAAACTGAATACAGCAACACCAACAAAATTGAAATTTTATAAATCAACAAACACACCAAAACTAAACTAAAACTAAACTAAAATAATTGCATCATCAAATGTCTTGTTTTGGTGTGTCAAGTGTAATGTTATTAATAAAGCTAGTGACTTTTATGGTACAAAAGCATCACAAACCAGAGGCACTATATCAAAAGTTACAGCGAGAAGAGAGAAATACCACTTGAAATACAACATTTGCTTATCCAATCGAAAGCGGAAAAAATCAAGAGAAACAAAAAAAAACAGTCACAGTATTTTCTGTAAACACTTTAGGGTGGGGGTGGAAAAAAATTTGCTGGTAACTTTAAAAAATTAGAGTTTTAGAGTATTTCCTATATCCGAAAGTCTTTGAGAGTTGAATTATTTTTAGCTAAAACAATCAAATAATCATGGTAAGAAGATTAGCCTAACTCATTCAAGACTAAAAATAAAATATTTCCCTCGCTCAGTTTCCCAAAAACAAATACTAGTAATGTAAAAAATCGACTAAAACTTAAATTTTGCGATTTAAAGTTTAAAGCACCATCATAAGTTCATAAGACATTTCCAGTCAACTATCTTTAGTCACAAACATTATGATAAAACTTTTAATCTAAATATTGATAAAAATAAATGAAAAAGTTCAAGTATTGAACCAAGGACAAGAAACTACTTCTCAGGAATACATAAAAGTGCACCTGAATGTCTTTCAACACGCATCTACTTGGTTTCAACACGCAGACATTTGATAGACGTTGGACCAAGATTCGCTGCTGGAAATAATCTCATTGTTCAAAAATCTGTTAATAGTTTTACTAAACTCGTCTACACTGATTGGAATAATTTACCTGTAGAAATTAAATCTCTAAACCATATTGTTTATTTTAAAAAGTCACTTCAAAAGTAAAAATAATTAATTCTCTGTTGATCTTCTGTTTCGTCATGTTTCTTTAGTGGCCCTAACCTGGGAGAGATAATTCCAATACTATCCAAAGTATTCTAACAGAGACATTCATCCAAAGTATTCTAACAGAGATATTCATCCAAAGTATTCTAACAGAGACATTCATCCAACAAATACACTATATCTAACTAGCCGACAAAAACTTTAAAATGTTGTTTACAAGCCCTACAGACCCTAATTTGGCCAAAATCAGTTGTAGGGCTGCTCTATACCAAAGTAGAGCAAGTTAAAATCATTGTTGGAAATAAAAGTAAAAAATACATAAATAACTGACTGACAGTTATGTATTTTAAACTTTTATTTTCAAATATATGATTTCAAATTTCTATTGCTAATATTTTGTCATTTGGTTACATGTTTAGTAAAAGAGGTAAACAATTTCATTCCCTGATAACACGTTAAGAAACTTTTAGCGATTCTAACCAACCGAACGACCCTGTAAGTCTAAATTTGTCTCGCTTATGACAAAAGTTTGATAGAATCTATCAAGACGCAAGAAATCTTTGAAAAACACAAGTTGGCTGCTGGAAGGAAATACAAGCGGATGATACTTGATGTCTAATTACATGGAATTATCTATGTCCATTGTTCGAAATAATCATGTTTGCTACAAGTTTTTAATTACACGTGTCCTCCACGCAATATCAAATGAAAAGCTTAAAATAATACATGCGGTACTGATGGCCCCCAGAATGCTGGTGGCCACCAGAATGTAGGTTTGTTGAAATTCAAGATTTGCTGACGACGGAGATGTTCTTTTGGCTTAGGTTCTTTAGTATCAATGTTGTCTTTGAGAAAAAAACATTGCTAAAATATATTTATCTGGTAAATAATAAGGGGTTAATGTACGAATGACGAAGCAAAAATCAGCAAAAATTACTCTTTTTTGATTCTACAAACCGAAGTATTAAAAATAACTCGACATAATGGGGTATAGGTGCATTCTTACATCAAATTGCCACACAAAATACCAATCTGTTGACCTGATAGTAAAACTAATCGTAAGTACAGCTAATGAAAGCTGACCAACTAAAATTTATATAAGGGATTTACTGCAAAGTGTAGCATTTTTTATAACATTTGATATAGCAGAGGTTTTGACCACCAAAATTTCACAGTGCATCTTATACATGAATACAACCTTTTTTCCGTCATTGTCGTCAGCATTCTAGGGGCCATGAATCTGCATTTTAACAACCATTTCTTTATAATAAATTTAATTTTTTTTAATTTTATATTTTCTATATGGTAGCACACTTCCTATGTTTATTAACTGGTTTGGTCAATATGAGTCAAATGCGCTCTTTTGATTGGTTCTCAAGCGGTCAATATAATACGGTAAAGACCACTTCAAGGAAATGGCTACACTCACAAATATTTTCGATGATAGAAATCGTGTCATTGAAATATTTCGTCAGTTTGAACACGATTTCAAGAATTAGCGTTGCAATGACTTCTTCTATAGGGTTGACGTCAAAATGAATCGGGGGCAAAACGCCAAAAAGAAATAACAAAAATCGGGAAAGAATGTCAATTTCTTGTAGAACCCTAAGCATTTACATAAACTCACCAGTAAATAAACACAATAAACTGTTTTGTCGGTCAATACGGAAAATATTGACCTTATCCTACGTACAAACCTCGCAAGCTCGGTCTGTATTTCGGCTGCGGTCAATATTTTCCCGTATTGACCTCCAAACCAGTTATTATTGTATAAGTATAGAACCTGATCGTCTGAACGTTGTATATATGAAATAACTTTCACATGATTTAATTTCGTGAATTTGAATGTAAATCCCAAGCTTAAATTCCTTTAAACACGAAAAAGTTCAATTTAGAAGAAAAAAAATATGAATTTTTTATGTCAAATCAGCTCATATGTAATCAACCTAATCGCCAAATATAAATTCCAGAAATTTCTTCCCTCAGTGTATATATTTCGGTCTTGTCTAAAATGTTTTATTAGAATTTCGAATCTGAGGCGAAATTCTACCTATATTTACTAGTTTGCTGTCAGGAATGGAGTTGTTTAGTTTTTTGGTAAAACTTTTCAAATTGATGAAAAGAATTCAATGATAACTCATTATCTAGCACATGCAGTGGAAAAACACCCTCAGTTTTTAAATGCCAATGCGTCGTAATTAAAAATATTCCCTTGTGAGCAATCGCCAATTGACAAATGCCAAATGCAATCACGTCGTAATTTCAAGCATTCCTTAGGGAAGACTACCCTCTTTCTTTTCGTGCTTATTTTTTCTCTGACTTTTGATTCAGTAGTTTTTTTTGTGACAAGGATTTGGTGTGTGTTGTGTTGTGTTTTAAAACTTTGGTTTTTCAAAAAGGGATGTTTGTATATATTTTTTTACTCGACTTTTTTCGATTTTTACTCGACTTTTTTCGTAAATTTTTAACTGCCACAGCGAAAATAAGAATATTTTGAAGCGACTCTTCTCGATTTTACTCGACTCTTAGAGTTAAGTAACTTCTTGAATTCATCGAAAGTAAAAGAGCGTTGTTTCATTACATGGTTTGCAAATGAAGTTTAACTGAGCCCCATGTATGATTCACCTTTTTAATCTTTCTTAGATGTTGCGAACTTGATTGCATTTTTACTCGACTTTTCTCGATTTTTACTCGAACTTTTTTCGATTTTTGATCTTAATTTAATGTAATTTTTAAACAATCTTATCAGCTACAGCGAAAATAAGAATATTTTGAAGCGAGTCTTCTCGATTTTACTC
This sequence comes from Tiaropsis multicirrata, assembly GCA_032270745.1. Lineage (NCBI taxonomy): Eukaryota > Metazoa > Cnidaria > Hydrozoa > Leptothecata > Tiaropsidae > Tiaropsis > Tiaropsis multicirrata. Next base: position 60 of record JAUJPO010000903.1, on the reverse strand, counting down.
GACTCTTAGAGTTAAGTAACTTCTTGAATTCATCGAAAGTAAAAGAGCGTTGTTTCATTA
>JAUJPO010000793.1:0-20593 GCA_032270745.1 Tiaropsis multicirrata | reverse complement strand
GGTCATACTGTTATTTGATAAGATTCTAATGTTTGAGAATTTTGACAGATTTTGCTTGCAACTTGCGAATTGAGAGGGTCTAAATCGCTTCGCAATTTTTATACATATACGGCTAGTTTACCTACCTATTAAAAGCCTGCTTCAAAATGTTAAACTAAACTCGTTTAACCTTTAGCCACCGAATGACGTACACCGTCATTTTTACGACCCTCAGTCTTTTGACCATAGCTCAAAACCACTATGAATCTGCCTGAATCTTACCACCGTGACCACAATTTGGCTTTAAATTTCAAAATTCTTGAAAAGAAAAGTGAAAAAAAAGAGAATTAAAAAAAAAACAGCGGTTGCTAAAGGTTAAACTGATTTTCCTCGTTACCTTAGAAACAAGAAGTATATGAGAGAACAAAAAGTTATTGATTTACATGGGCTTCACGTAAAAGAAGCGATCAACGCTCTCAAGAATTTCTTGGATAATGCACAATTGAGTAAGTTGATTTAAGTTTATAATTCATATAATCTTAGCGTTTTGGTTTTCGAAGCCTTTCGATAGCTATCTACACGAAGTTAGGGGAGGGCGCCACTCCTTTCCATGAGTTTCTCCACTTACCCTCGCTCTAAGCAGGATAGCAGCGAGTACCAGTTTCCAAGTCTTTGATCTGACCCGGCTGGGAGTTGAGCCCACAACCTTGCGAACGGGAAGCGAACACTCTAACCACTTGGTCACTGTTGCAAATACGAAGTGACCACCTGCCATAATTGATGTCTTTAATGACCTGGTTGGGGATAATTATTTCTTCATGGCTGGATAATTAATTAAGTGTACAATAAAATATCTTAAAATGGCAATTAATGAGATAATTAACCTTTTAAGAATTATTTTTAAGAAATTTAAGAGAATTTAAGTGTCTATGGGAGAGTATCAGACTGGAGACCAGACAATGAGCATGGGAGGCTAAAAATATAAGGTTAACATAAGTTCCTCCTTCATGGAGTGAGGATTTGGCAAATAAAATTGAATGCTATTTTCTTATGAAGTTGCTCTCACTGAATTATAATATTTTACTATTGTATTTGTAGTTCGTCAACATCGAGAAGTGGAGGTTATAACAGGGCGTGGTAACCACAGTAAAGGTGGAGTCTCCGTCATTCGAAACGCTATCATCAATTATTTGAGGCGTGGTAACTTCAGGTATCAAAATGATGGCTTTCATTTTCATCAAAAATATATTTTGAATGTTTGGCTTTTATAAATGACCAAGTGGCGGATACGGTACTCAGAAATTTTGATGGGGACTGGTGCTTTTTGTTTATATTCCTTATGGAAATCAACACTCTCCGTCAAAATCTATGAGTACCATCTGTATCCGTCTATATGACCTACCCTTCTAAATGTCTGTCTTAGTCTGATCAAGTAGATCATAGCCACAATTTGAACGAAAATAAGGAGGTTAGTTGTTGAAGGGCTAAAGATGTTTAAAATACCCTCAATAGTTATCATAGACTACCCTTATTTATTACAAATACTGACCGAATTTTGTCTAATTACAGGAATATTGTAGTTTTGTTTAAATTTCAAGTCAAGACATGCAACTTCACACCTAGAACTAACCCATTGTCATAGGGGAAAGAAAATTCATGATGAAATCTTTTCGTTATAATCTTCTATTCCCCTTGTATTTTCAGATATCGAATGTTGAATGCTGGTGGGTCCCTTCTTATTGAAATTTGATCATTTTCTGGTAATCATAAGTATGAGTTAGTAAGTGCGAATATCATAGTCTAAAAGAGTGACTGGTACATCTCTCTTATTTCGATGACTTTTACCTTCTCGATATTTTCCTACCAAAGTCTAATTTTGATATTTTTTTTTGATAGATTTTTTTTCTCTTGAATTGTGAGGTGTTTTAGAGCTATATAGAGGTAGACTTTAGAGGGAACAGTTCGAACATTTTCAATGATTTTCCTACAACCACAACTTGATAAAATACGATGGATAGTTTAGTTGTGACTGAACTCAGCAGGCGCGGAACGTTGAAATAACGTCGTTCCAACGTCAGAACGTTATTTGGACGTTGGAACAATGTTGGAATAACGTTGTGTGTCTGCTGGGAACAACTATTATTGCTAAATTAGATTTTAAGAATGTTACAGAGACAACATGATAAAATGGGTTAGTAGTTTGCTTTAAAAATCTCTTCTCAATGTAGCAATTTTGGTGTTCTTCTCGAACTGTTCTGGCTTTGGAAAGAGCGAGTAAATAAATAGCAATTTCTTGCCCTAAAAATACCTGTTAAATAAATTTGGGGGTGATGGTGGGTGTATATATGTTTTGAATTTTGCTACGGGTTAATTTTTTTGGGTATACTTGGTTGGTTGTTCGTTATTCACACTATGGCTGTTGTAAGTTGTATTGCATTTATTTTTTATTGATTACATAATATTTTGATAGTGTACAAAAAAGCAAAACTATATATACATAATGTTTTTATAATTTGTATTTTTAAGAAATCTAATACTGTACTGTAGCTCTAGGTATTATTTTTATTTCTATACTAGTATGCCCTATATATTTTTGGGCCAATGTTAGAAATTATAAAAAACCTTATCGAGATGATACTTATATTCTAGTCTCTTTCTTCATTGTAATAGGAGGGAAATATTAGTATAAAGCTGAAATTTTGCACAGAGTTCGGAGAAGGTGTCAGAAAACACATAGTCAACTCCATAATGGCTACCAGGAAAAATCCCTATAAATTAAAGTTGTCTAAACATGCAAACTGTACTCTGTGCAAAATTTCAGCTTTATACTAAGCATTTTTGAGGAAGATTTTAGCCTTTGATTGTGTTCTTCGTCAGCCTTTTTCAAGAGAGTTTTGGTATATTTATATTGTAAAACCTGCTATAATTGTCTTTCAATCGCAGTCCTTTTAAACCTTTAATTTTGTTCTAGATAATATTATTCAAACAAACGAACAAACAAACAAACAAACAAAAAACAACGAAATAATATTATTGATAATCACTGTCACATAATCAAGCACTGACTCTTAATTTGCCGTCGATGACAGAGTTGGCGAGATAAAGAATGAGGGGACTCAGCAGAATCAACCAGACCATTTTGACCCTTGACAATCGTCCATGGAACACCTGATAACCTGGCTCATCGTGTTGTTGATACTTCTTAATGCGTCGAACAAGATGCAAAGAATCTCCCATATCTTTCAAACAGTGATCGTCCGGTAAGGTAGAACTGCGGACTTCTAAAATCCGGGACATTGTCTCTTCCAGCTCTTCTTCGACTCTAAGCAACCGATAATACAAAGTTGAAAACAAGATGGCGACCTCCAATGCATATTTCAAAAGCTGTGTAAAGAATTCATAAGCTGCAAACACATAGTATATCTCTTCGGTATTGATCTTGACCAGAATTCTGAGAAGCCCTACTGCGAAATACGCATACAATGTACCCCACGTGACTATGACACTGAAGAAGACCTTCAAGTAGAGTTTGTTGTTTTCACTGTGGTCATTGATTGATTGGTGGACTTCAACATAATCTTGAAAAGCGTCATCCAAAGTCCCTTTGTATTCTGGTCCTTTAATTGTCCTACTGTATTCCTTAACTTGGAATCGCTGCAACAAACCACAGTAGATGAGATAGAAGAAGAAAGGCATGGATGCGATACGCGTGTACAAAATAACAAACATTTCACCCAACTCGTTTTCCCAGCTTCTCCACTTGTAATTTTGCTTGATTATCAATTCAATAATAAACGGTGAAAATTTAATCAGTAACGGAATCAAGACTAGAAGGAATAGCGTCCAGCTTATCAGCCTGTTCATCTTGTCATCGATCTCTTTCAACTTCTTTTTCATGGCTTTCGACTCCTCATAACTGGCTGCCTTGCTATATTGCAACTTGGCTGTAATATCTCGTATTGCGTTTGGATGTTTCGCGAATAGATAGGTGCCCGAAGTATATAAAACAGAATGGCGCGTCATCCACAGTGTCATGACAAGGGCGTTGACGATCTTAATCAGGAAGGATAGATCGTCAGATTCCTCCTCGAACATTTGAATGAAAAGTGTGAAATCAAAACACAAAGCTGCTACCATCAGTAAGTTCGATACCAAACGGCAAAACTTGAAGAAACGATAGGAGCGGTAGGATGAGTACTCTCTGATATCCCTTTCGACATATTGGAAGGAATAAACCATATATCTATGCGTCCATGTCTGTTTGAAATCAAACGTAGGTATGTATTCAAGACATTCGTCGAGATTTTCATTTTCTAATGGCACGTAAACCATTTCAAAATCTTCTCGTCTGCGAACTGACATTTTCTTTGTAAATCACAAATAGTTTTTCCAAACACACATGCGTAAAGTTAGATTCGGTGAAACATTTTTGTATATTCACACACATTCAAATAGTCGAGCAAATAGTTTCTCTTGTAGGCATTACATTTTAAACGCTATGATTTCAGTCACATCGAAAACGGAAATTCTAGATCGGTAATTTGATACTACTGAATTTCAAAATTTCGGCATATGCGCTAAGACTTGCCTTTTTGTCCTTTTTTTTATTAAGAAGCATGACTATTTTTTAGGAGAATTTTGTATTCACAGAACTTCATAGTCTCTCAACTTTATTAAAAGAAAAATTATATTGACTTTTCTCAGAACAACTTTGCTTTTTCTGCAGTCCCCCCTCCCCTTCAAATAGCCAAATAAAGGCACTGAAACAATTTAAAAAGGACGCTTCGGAGAGACCTATTTCGTACAAGTTTACATTTACATTTGCATTTACAAGTGTAGAAAAGCGAGCTATGTTGTACGTGGGTTGAAAAACAAACATATCGCAAACACATTTGTTTGTTTTATTTTTACAATCCAGCATTCTATACAGTTCACCAACGGCCTCGGGGGTCCCGTATTTTTTACATCAGAATCATTAATAGCATCAGTGGGGTGTGTACCTCGGACAAAACAATGTTGGACCACCCACAAATATTTTAAGTCTAAAAAACTTTTTTATTTGACTTTTTTTTCATCGGACTAAATTTTCGTCACCTCCAAAAAATTTCGTCACTTTGATTCGACATTCTTTTATCCGATAAGGTACTCCGGGTTTGAAGATGTGCGTTATCGTTAAGAACGCATCTTTGAAAAAAGATTAATAGGTATTTGATTTGAGGTATTAGCCTGAATTAGCTCTTTGTACCTGATCGAAAGATCATCAAAAGTCTAATACCTCGAATACATATTAAAGTTTTTGCAAAAAAATGTCGAACAAAAGTGACGAAATCTTTTGGAGGTGTTAGTTGTATTTTTGGAGCGCACTTGGATATCTGCTTCAGGAGGCCGCCAAAATCGAAAAATATTCTCTGGGACACCCGGTATAGTTTTTTAAAAGCTTTTTTATGGTATAAACAGTTTTTAATATAGACAAGTTTGAATTTTTGGGGTCAGGATTGGTAAAAGTGACATGCAAACACTTAGAACGTTATATCTTTCTAAAAAAAATATTTAGGTATAACTATTGATGTTTTAATAATCTCCATTAAAAGACGCTTTGATTGGTATATAATATGTCCATGTTTGGAGATCAGTTAGGTTAGGGAAATGTATGACGTCATCGGTAACTTAAATATTGTTGGACGCGTCCGGTAAATGATTTTTTAACTCTGACTGATTATGTTTCTTGATAGTTAGGCTGTATACATTCAATAAAATTGGTTTGGAATTGTCTGCACAATTTCCACTTTTTTTGTGATCTCAGCTGTCTGACTATCGGTCGTGCATCTTCGACGTGGCGAGAATGGTGTAAAGTTTTGGATTTTCTAAATGCGTCTGGTAGTCGGCACATATTTTGATACATTTGCTCCTGCTCAGGTAAGGACAAATGTTGTGACAACAAATAATCGCCAGATTACGCAAGGGGGCTATAGGACGTGAAGTGTACGACTTGGACCTGTACATAACCGCCCAGCAAAATCTTTATGCATATAATCCTTAATAGGTTATGTACAGGCCCAACCCAAGTCGTAGATTTTACGTCCTAAATAGCCCCTTGCGTAACCTCGCAATACCTTAAGAGAAGAAATTTTTGCGAGAAGATATTTTGGCGATCGGGCCAATTCGCCAATTTGGGCATATATTGGCGGAATTTATTTTGGCGACTTGAGAAAAAAATAAAATTTGGCGGTTGCTGAAAGATTTAACCTTAAATGGCGTAAAAACAGCGAAAAAATAGCAAACAGCACCTTTAAAGGCTTCATATTTTCAAAAAGTTTATTTTGGCGGGAATTTAATTTGGCGATTGACCTAAAAATTTAAATTTGACGAGAAGAAATTTTGGCGAATTTGGAGATTTTCCGATTATCGAGAAAAACAGCTTTTTATGTTGTCAAAATCCCATTGACATACTTTGACAGCATCTGACTCTATGTAGGATAATCTTAGAGAACTGAAATTTGGCTCTTTCTTCAGTCAATTGTACTAGCTTGCGAATCCTGGCCGTTTTTTGCTGGAATATCTTTCATTTTGCTACATTTTTAGGCAAAACATAAATACCTAAGATTTTGGGTACTTTTTAAAAGTGCAAAAAAGGTTGGTGGTACCCATGCCCTATTCGAGGCAATTCAGGAGCCGAATTACTTACTAGTCAAACTCAAATTTGTTTTGGATGTAAGATAAAGATGACAAGTTTGGCCTTTCAGAAGCCTCTATTAAAGCAAAAATAGTGGGCCTATATTTGACAAAAACCTCGTTTGTAACCGAGGGGTAAATCACTAAAAAAAATCACGTACACCTTTTTGACAAATCAAAAAGAAAAAAGAAATCAAATATAAATCAAAAATCAAAAAGAAATCAAATCTAAATCATAAATAAAAAAGAAATCAAAAATCAAAAAGAAATCAAATCTAAATCATAAATAAAAAAGAAATCAAATCTAAATCAAAAATCAAAAAGAAATCAAATCTAAATTACAAATAAAAAAGAAATCAAATCTAAATCACAAATCAATAAAAAATCAAATCTAAATCAAAAATTAAAAAAAATATAAATCTCGTTCGTACACCAAATTTTTAGTGATTTACCCCTTGTTTGTAACCATTCGGAGAGAGAAGAAAAATCAAACATTTACCCTCTCAAATTTAACTTTTAGGACAGTTTTCTCACGGAATCAGTACAAAGAACAATCAAAATCGACTTTGTACCAACCATATATCCCTTAGTGGTACCCCAAAACCTCTCAAAGCTATTAAAAGTATTACTATCCCCATGATGGGCTTTCGCCTTGAAGCGTGCCAATGCACTATGCAATTACGCCATTTAACTACTTGTGGTTAGAAAAGACCTGTCGAGTGGGAAATTCCCTTATTAAGGACCACTGATATCTATAGGATGAAGGGGTGAACTCTTTGAAAAACTGAAAAACGGCCTTTATTTCATCTGGTACCACCTTAAGGTACATTTTAGAATACCTATTTTTAAATTTGTATATATTTTTTTTACTCTTCGTGCTCCACTTTTATTCGTGAAAACAACTAGGCTTTATCTTTATGCTTCGTTGTTAACGCTCCACCTCCAACTTGTCCAACGCTTGTTGTCTGTAAAAAAAGTAAATGCGATCGTTCTCTGATATTTTTTTCATTAGATATCTATTACCATAAAACTATATAACAAAAGCTTTTTAGTTTTATCATGGTTTTATTTACGTTTTACAAGAAGTAGACGAAAGAGAAAAAGTTATATTTCAAAATAATATCGACCGTATAATTTTAGTATTAACGCTTCGCTTGGTGTAGAGAGCCTGGTCCGACTCGAAAGTATAAATCTTGCAAAACATCACTTTTCATAATTACACCAGGCTGTCCAGACGGGCTAACATCGACTGTGATTGTTGAAAGTCAAATATTGAACTTCTACATTCTTCTTGGACATATAACTTTGTTTATTTTGCTAATAAACAAGAGAAAGATGCCAAACATCAAGATCTTCAGTGGTAGCTCTCACATGGACTTGACCAGGCTGGTCGCAGAGAGGTTAAACATGGAAATGGGTCGTGTCAAACTCAGGAAGTTTTCAAACAAAGAGACAAGGTATTTATTTTATTACTGTATTTGTATATGTTTTTGCAATTTTAAATCTTTCAACTAGCTAACCTTTTCTAGTTGCAAAAAAAATAAAACAAGGTTTTCGCAATTTTTTGCTTTTGATTTTAGTGTTGAAGTAGGGGAGTCAGTTCGAGGTGAAGATGTTTATATCGTGCAAAGTGGCTGTGGAGATATCAATGATAATTTGATGGAATTATTGATAATGATCAATGCATGTAAAATTGCATCTGCAGCAAGGGTTACAGCTGTCATCCCATGTTTTCCATACGCTCGGCAAGACAAAAAAGATAAGGTATTAAAATTTATATTCTGCAAAAAGAATTTTCACCCTTGCATTTTTTGCAAATTGTATAGCATGCATTTTAATGGGATTAGTTTTTCGTGAAATCTTTGATATGATGCATCAAAAACCTCTGAACTGAAGGAAAATGAAAGAAATTTAAATACCTACTCACAAAAGTAAATTTTTGCAAAAATTAATCGCATTTTAATGCAAATACTTCAAAGAAGGTGCCATCTAAGCCCCTGTAAGGTTTTAAGTGAACTTGATTAAGCTGTAAGCTCAGTTTTGCCAGAACCTTGTTTTTGCCAGAACCTTGTTTTTTTGTTTATATTTACATGGCGATCTGGTATCGTATTTAATTTTTAACAAAATGTTACATTTTTCAACGATAGAAGTATGTAGGCATTAAGTTTTTGTTTTATCCTTTAGAGATTAAGAATATGACTGTGGTGAAAATTTGAGTATTCTAGCGTTATCCAAACTGGAATAATCGTGATTCCGATTGTGAGACTTAATCGGATTAACTCTTTAAAATTTTGTTTGTATCCAATCTAACCAGTATTGCTGCAGTCTTAGATGGCTTAACAACCGTTAAGATCAATAATATTCCAAATTATAAGAAAAAGTAATCCCAATTTTTAAAGATTCAGACAAAGATCACCGTGTTATATACATCAACTGGGGCTACTGGCCTGGGGAGCTAGTTGATGGTATTGATTATACATAATATATTTAGAAATTTGTTGGTTACTGTATGGAAATTTTGTGGATTTAAAATTTTACAATTTTAAATTCCACAAAGGCAGAAAGGTCAGGTTACAAAATATTAACAGCCTAAACTTGACTTTTTTAGACAAAATTTAAAATTTAGATTGTTGCTAGAATGTTCTACCTTAAAGGTACTAACTTTCTTTATACGAAACTTTTCTTAACAGAGCAGAGCACCCATTTCTGCAAAACTTGTTGCAAATATGCTATCGGTAGCTGGGGCTGATCATATCATTACCATGGACTTGCACGCCTCACAAATTCAGGTATTTTGTTATGTTTCGATCTTTCACCTTTTTAGTGGGTACTGATTACAGCACTCTTGTTCAGATTTTGTTTGAATTTCAGTGCAATCGTAATTATTCTTTGAAACTAATTTTTTTGTTATTGTATTCTTTTTAGGGGTTCTTTGACATTCCTGTGGATAATTTATTTGCAGAACCAGCAGTATTGAAATACATCAGAGAAAATCTTGTAGATTGGGAACAGTGTGTTATAGTCTCGCCGGATGCTGGTGGTGCTAAGCGTGTCACCTCAATTGCTGATCAACTGAATGTTGAATTTGCTCTCATTCACAAAGAGGTAAAATTTTGAAATTCTTGAAATTCGAAAACAAATCTTAGATGTCATTTTGCTGATCAAATTAGACTAGTTAATAATTGGTCGTCAAATGAAATATGACTAGGAAACTCCAATTGACATCAAATACACCTTTCCTGCAATTTAGATTTTTTGAAAAAGTGAGCTCACAGTGGATGTAACAAACTTCGCTATTTCCTCTAAGTTTCAAAATCTATAAATGGATGAACCTATGTTTTCAACCTTGACTTTTGATTAAATCACAACTGAAGTCAATTTTAAAATCAAGCTCTTTATTTCAAAAGTTAAAACTTTGTACTACCTTTAACTTTTCACTCTTTTCTTTCTAGGTGGTTTTTGGTTCTTAAAAAAGTTCTTTCTTTTTCATTCTAAATCTACAGCTTTTAGGCTTTTAGAAATAATTGAATGAAAAGAAAGGGAAATTTGGAATTTGTAAAAATGAAAAAGTGCATTATGGTAGGTAAGCTTTACATATAAGTTGGATATGTGAAAAGCAAAAGTTTTTATGTGTATCAAACATTTAAATGCATAACAACTTAGCCTATCACATATGTAGCTTGGCTTTTTAAGTTTCTTGTTGTACTGAAAATGTGATTTTCTTTCTCTACAAAGAGGAAAAAAGCCAATGAAGTGGATAGCATGGTCCTTGTTGGAAATGTGACTGATAAAGTAGCTGTCTTAGTAGACGATATGGCAGATACGTGTGGAACTATGAAGTTGGCTGCAAAAAAGTATTTAATTCTTACTATGTTTGATGTTTGATTGACTAAACTCGTCTGTTATGTCAAATTGCATAAATGTTTTCTTTGAAATTGACTAACCTTCGTATGGGTTTATCCTTTCGAAATCCGTCCGTTAGTTAAACTTGCCAAATTGCATAACCGTTTTGCACTTTGCACTTTTATGGTTTCAATTTTCAATTCGATGCAAGAGATTATAAGGTATAAAAAATACATTCTAAAATTTATGTTGCAATCATGTGTCAAGATTATAATCGTCTGTCAAAATTACAGTCCTGGATGACAATAAAATCCCTTGAATAGTCTAGCTAATGTTTTTACAATTTTCCAGGTTGGGTGAGGCTGGTGCAAAAGAAGTATACTGCATATTCACACATGGCATTCTATCTGGTCCTGCAGTATCTCGATTAATGGATTCGAACATCAAATCAGTGATTGTGACGAACACGATACCACAAGAGGAAAAGATGGCACAGTGCCCAAAGATTAAGGTAGATTTTTCGAAACTTTTTTTTGTTCCTGTTTCTTTCCTTTTTAGTAACATATAAATATTGAAAAAAGACCAAAACCGTTAAGAAAATAACCAAATGCATTTTGGAAAATCGAGTCTTTTAATTCAAATAAAAGCTCGTCTATTTTCTTATCGTTGCGGTAAAGTTTAAACAGTATGATTACCATTACCATTGACGTAAGTTTTATAATCGAAACCTTTTTCTTTGTTCTAATTTCAGGTAATTGACATTTCACCAATCCTTGCTGAAGCAATCAGGAGGACGCACAATGGTGAGTCAGTTTCGTACTTATTCAGTCACGTACCTCTATGAAAAAGTGATCATACGCAACTATGAAATTCATTCATGCACCCTGGCTTTCAAGTATGGGAATTGGCTTTAAAGCTTTTGTACAGCAAGTACAAGTTCTCACATAACAAAGAGCTTGACTTACACTGTCATAAAATGACTGACATTAAACTGACACATTGCTAACACTAAATTAAACGAGTCCAATTTTTGTGTAATATTAGGCGGAGCTTATTGTCTTCGCCGCATAATAATTTATAAATAGCTTTGTTTTGAGAAGTTTGCCCTGTATTGTACAAAATAGTGTTGTTAATGATTTTTTTCTTAATAAAATAGTTCATCAACGTGCATCGTACTTGAAGTATGTTTATGCCGTTCTAGGTTTCTTAGATAATTTGTAGTTTTATTTTTGAGAGAATAATTTTGACCCAATTTTTGTGTTCAACAGAGGGTCATTGTGAAAGAGAGAAGATTTATTATTTAAAAATTCGTTTTTATAATGAGATTTTAAAATTTTTTAAATTGAAAATACATCGACATTAACGTTCTGGACGAAAAAAATATTTTATTTCTGTTTGGTAAATTTGGTCAATTCGATATGGGGTTACTATATGAGGGTTTCATTGTCAGTACGAAATGTCATGTTAATATCCCAGCATCTGCAGATATATTGGCAGATAAACGATCCATTTAATCTCAAATAACATTTATTTTCCGATATCCCTCTAACATCACGCCACTTCTTTTATTTACTAGTTTTTCTCTGTAGAATTATCACTTGGCAACCTTTTCGTTCGTTTGCAAATGCAATGAAAATATGCACTGTGTTTTAGTTTTTGTGGAAAAAACTTGATCAAGGTGAATTGATTGCGCTCTTTGTAATTAGACCACCCCGAGATATCAAGAATGTTTTAACATAAACATGAGAAAGCGTAAAAAATAGCCAGGGAAATATTCCAATTAAAATAGGTTTCGACTAAATGAAAACAACAACTGCTTATAATCATCGGAGAAATTTTCGCGAGCAGATAAACTATTATTAAAATATTGAGAAATCTTTCACCTTGAGTTCCTTTACAATTGAAGATTTAATTTTGTACTTATTTTAGCAATAGTATTAAATTATTCATTGGTATCAGTCAATCGACTTTTTTTGCAATGCAAGGGACAAACAAACTTTTATTGGAACACCTCATTCAAAAATGCAAAAATTTCTGTCTCTAAATATTGTACACGTTTTTTATTATAAGAACATCCAAATTCGAGGAAGCCCTCAATGTTCTTAGCTTTTTTGGTTTCAAGCCTTAAAATGTTCTTAATCAAGTCTTTTAATTTGAGTCTCAAAAATTAGCTGATAGGGGACCTAATTGGCTTTAAACCCTATTTTCCTCACTTTTTGAGTCAGCTGGCTTCAAACAAACTATCAAATTGCTACACCTAGCCTTGAATTACTTATGATTACTTATAATTTCTTATTACTTCTTATTTCTATACTCTTGAAGCCTCCGAATGTTCTTAACATGTTCTTAATTTTATTACCTTTCGAAGCCTTATGTTCTTATATACTTTGTTCTTATAAAACAAACGCGTAGCATTTTTATTAGAATATTTTTTAGTTTCACGATGAACATTCTAAGCTTTTTGGTCGAAATCATCCTCAAATATTCTTAGGTTCTTCTTATCAACCTCACTATGAAAAACGAACCAAATGAGAAATAAAAAATCCAAAAAATATAGGCAAGCTGAATTGGAATAATTTAATTTTTTTTTTTTTAATTTAAAGATTTTAAGATGGTATTATTCTTAGGACATTCTTAACTTTTTGGTCAATTTCATCATAAATAGAATAGCCTTATAAAAAACGTGTAAGCTCAAAACTCTTTTCTTCCTTCGTAAGATCTGGTTAGCTGGCTCAGATAGGTTGATTAGTTTTTATTTCCATTTTAGGCTATTTTCGCTTTAGTTTTATATCTAGTTTTAGTTTTTACAGAAAATACTTTGGTAAAAATATGAAAATATAGTATGTATATCGAAAAATCTCCCCTGCTACAATAAGGCAGCTAAAAAACGAAATCTATTCTAGTTATTGGGTGTGGAATTTTGAGGACTTAAAAAAATGTATTGCGATAATTGGCAGAATCATAAAATTATCCGACCTTATAAAGTAAGGAAGACTTCTAGGTATAGACGTCTAGCAAAAACTCCCGCACGGTGTCCGCGTTCTGTGACTTAGAAAAACCAGACGCTTGCTATAGGTGATTAGACAAATGCAAGAGCGCGACCCCTCAAAGGAAACCCCTTTAGTATCCATGATAGTTCTTCTACGGAAATACCCCTCAAAGCCCGGAATTATATAAAAACCGCTGCAACCAACTAGTCAGTGGTTCACTTCTTGAGGATGTTTGGCTCTTGCGTAACTTGTTCGTAAATTTGGTTAATGTTAAAACATTTTTTTGTCTAGATTGATTACAACTTTTCTTTCAATCACAGAGCCGAAATTTTCTTAATACACGGGTTTCATAATTCGGATGTTGCCATGGTTACGAATCCGTGTTACAAAGTCATGAAAATTTTGAGTAAAATTGAAAGTGAAAGTGAAAATTAGCAGCCGCATAGTAGCAGATTTCAACAAAATGGAGGAACCATTAGCTCTAGAAAAAGAACATACTATTGAATATTTTCAACTTTTCAGCAACATTGCTTTAAAGCAGTACCTTAGTGTGAGGAAGAAATCAATAGTTGGGTCCTTCGAAACACTTGTGGCAAGGTAAGATATGTTATTTTCGTTGATATACTCATATAGTTGTTCTCGTGCTAGAAGCTTTTATATGTCATTATATTATATTTTTTCATTACTGCAGGGCATTTGCAGCATACGAGGAGGATGTACCTGTTGATGTCGAGCTTGAGCATCGTCAGAGAATGTTGCTGGATGAATATATAAAGAAATACGAGGACCTTTCGCTGTCTGATCCCTTGTCCCAAGCTGGATGGATTGGAGAAGAACTCGGTGGCATGAAAGCTTGGCCAAGTATTTATTTCATGGATATTTCTAAGTATTATACAACAGTTATTTCAAAAAGCGACCTTTGGCAACGAGTTGAATGCGAATACAAAGAAGGCAAAGCATATCGATACTTCACAAACGGCTTTGTTGGAGAAGTATTTTTAAATCAAGTCAGTCCAGAGTCAAAGTACTGTGTGTTGAAAGCAAAATGTGTTCCTTCTCAAAGATTAAACAGCAAACAATATGATGTGTGGGCTGTGGTTGAGAAAAAGACAAAAACAAATACTGGTGGAAAAATAATGTCTGGTTATTGTACATGTACTGCAGGATTATTGGGTAATTTCAAATTTCTATATTTTTTATTTTTTTGCTAGAAGTGTTTTTAAACTTCTTGAGAAGATTTTGTGAATATTGTTTCCGAGAAAAAACAATAAAACTGTTTTTTTTAAACCAATCAAAATGAAATAAATAATAACTGACCAATCAGAATTAGCCGCTGTTTTTAACAATAGACTTCGGAATGTAAATAATGTCTGAAGGGAAACCCATTTTTTTAATGAACCAATAAAAACGCGATAAAAGGAAACCCAAATACATTTTCGTCCAATCAAAACTGTAGAAAATCAAAACAAACCGAAAGAATGTCTGAAAAATGTCTGGGTCAAAAAAAAATACTTCACAAATTTGGAGTGAAGCAAACAAACTTTTCTTTTCAAAGACTAATCTCATTCCCCTTTTTTCATTTAAGGGAGCTGGACTTCTGTTTCGAGTGGAGGCAGCAGTTTTGCAAGGTATTACGCAAGAAACATGCACAGAGATCCCTAGCGATTGGAACAGACCTAAAACTAAAAAGCAAGTGAAACCAGGAAAGCTGTCAAATTTTCTGATAACACAGGATCGCTTGGATAAACGATTTTCTGAGCAGTCATCGTTGGCAAAGAAAAAAGCAAATCGTCTGGCAAAAATTGACTTCAACCCAGTTCCAAGTCCTCTCACAATTAATATTGCAAACAGGAAATTAATGAAAATGAACTTTTTTAACTCAGTCAGGCATATTGTTCCACAGTCAACTTTTATTCAAACGTATGAAGGAAAAGAAAAACCGAGACCACAAAGGCATCAGAATAAACACATTGAAACTTTGGAAGAAATTGCTAATAAATCATCAATTTTTTATTGTGAAGACGATAGAAACAATAATGCTATATTACAATATGTTACTAAAATAGAAAACATGACTCTTGATGATATGAAATCTGTTTGTACTTTGACCCAAAAGCAGAGCGACAGTAAAGAATGGTTTGCTCACAGGAAGGGAAGAATAACTGCTTCTAAATTCAGACGAGTTTACACTAAAATGAATTCACTCAAAAAGGATGAAAATAATGATCATACCAAGCTAGTTTCAGAGCTCATGGGGTACAGCAATAAAAGAATACTGACAGATGACATGAGGTTTGGAATTAGCATGGAAATGCACGCAAAAAAGCATACAAAGCCAAATATGCCAGAACTCATAAAAATTTGAAGATAAGGGACAGTGGACTAGTTATCTCTGAGTCACATCCATGAATTGGTGCATCTGCAGACCTGCTGGTTGAATGTGATTGTTGTGGATTAGGACTAGTGGAGATAAAATGTCCAGGGTTCATAAGAAATGAAATTCCTACGTCAACTAATTACAAACATTTAAAATCAATAAATAAGAAAGACGTTTTGAATAATACAAGTGATTACTACTGTCAAATTCAAGGTCAAATGGCAATAACCAAACGAAATTACTCAGATTTTTTTGTCTTTACACTCAAGGGATATCATTGCTCGCGAATCCCTTTCGATAAAGCCTTTTGGAATGATATTTTGAAAAACCTTGATGAATTTTGGAGAGAATATATGGTTCCAGAACTTCTTTTCAAAAACGTTTATCGAATGAATGAGGTAGAGCAAGACAAATTGCAAATTCAAATACCAGAAAGAATGAAAAATAAAAAATTGTAAAAGTAAACTAAAAACTAAAATATCCTGAATCGTTCCACCTTCGACTGATGTCTTTATATTTTTAGCCTCTTTTATACTCATTGTCTGGTCTCCACTCCTCCTCTAGAGACTAATTATTTCATTATTAGTTAAATTCCAGAAAATTCATCTTTTTGTAATTAAAGAGATAAAAAATAGTACTAGACTGGAGACCAGACAAGGCAAATAAAAATGAATGTTATTTTTCTGATTTTTTTATGAAAACACACCCTCTACTTATGAAAAATGTATATAAGGTTTAATTCAAGTTGGCAAACTGTAAAAAAATTCTACAGTTTTAGGATAGATAACTAATACATTCTTTATGTTGAACTATTATAGTAACTTATGAACAAAATAGAAATATGTAAAATATATAATATTTATATGAAAAACTAGAAAACATCACACAAACAGCAATACTAAATATCACGATCGTCAATTATTGGTCCTTTCAGGTTAGAAAGTCCACAACAAACTATTAAAATATCATTCATGTGAGATAACATTGATATTGGTAACTCTCCAGCAATAATTCTGAACGTTTTAACCCGCCGAATAACCTGCTCAACCAAAATTCTCAATTTTCCCACTTGGCTTGTAGTTTTTACTTCCCCAGGGGTCATTTGTGCTGTTCCTCTTCGTCCAGGAGGGACAAGAAAATTGATGAGTCGTGCTGCACACTCATTCTGAATATTGAAGCCCTTATCTGCCATTATCCGTGTGTGTGATGGTACAGTGTCAAGGAACTCTGAATCGTTTGTGATGGCTTTATCTGATATACGTCCAGTGTAAGGCTCTGAAATAAATGTTATAAAAGAATTTGGTGTGCACGAAATAAGAAATTTCAACATATTGTGATGTTTGTACTCTGACCAGGTAGCAGCCTGCAACTCTAAATCTTTTGGTGTTTCGATAAAAATTTCTGAGCAATCAATAATAGCCACAACATCTGGGCAGCTGGAAAACTTTGCCGGAAGTGTTGCTCTAATGACTTCTTCGTCAGGCATATAAATTAGAGACTTTAAGCAAAGAGACATGGCTCTTATCCAACAATTGAAAATTCTAGAAGCAGTTGCCTTGCTAACACCAAAACGATCACCAAGGTCTTCAAAAAATAGACCTAGTTTTAATTTCATCAACGTAAGCAACATTTCATCAATTCCTGACAATGATTTATGACGACCAGCGGTTTTATTTTTCTTGGCTCGTTGTCTCGTCAAATTTGAATCATATATATCTTTTACATGCGTATGGCCATAAGATTTTGTATAGAGCCTCAAAAAGTGCTTTACTGGCTATGTTAGTGTAGAAGTTACATTTCTTGTCAGATTTGATCAACTTTTGGTATAATGTACCACGAAAAGAACGGCTCAAATAATTTTTAACAGTCAATGATGTATTAGCAGAAGGATTTGTTGATACTGGAACTGGATGAGTTAGTGAATCTGATGTAGCGCTAGCAGTAGGTTTTGTAGACTCTAACAACGGTTCCGGAATGATCTCGAGATTTTGCTTCGGTGATGTGGATGTAATCTTTGTTGGGGAGTCGATGGATATGAAAACACCAAAGTCAACATCATCAACAGTCACAGGGGTGGTGGAGCTGGTAGCAAAAGGCAGTGTGGTAGGATTTGTCGATACTGGCCCTGGATGAGTTGGTGAATCTGATGTAGCACTAGCAGTATATTTCGTAAACTCCAACGATGATTCAGTAGAGACAGATCGCAAGACATTTTTAGTACTTGACTTTGATAGGATTGAAAGTGAATCAGTATTACCATCAGTAGCAGAAGGTCCCAATGGCAGGGAAATAGTTGATGGTGTAGTAGTTGTTTTTCTCCTTTTAGATGTTGCTGTAGTTGTTGTTGTTGAGGGTAGAGGGTCACTAAATCTTTTTCTTCTTTCTTCAAAATTATAACCCAAGTTTTCAGTCGGGTATGGGTTTTCTGCAGTTGGCTTACCATCAACAAAATGTACACTACAAACTCTTGCATCTTTGGTGGGGTCAAAGAGTTTGTTTTTATTCGTTCCAGGAGCCAAACGATTTATGTTTCGAAGCCAGATAGCTCCTTCTTCTGGCCTTTTTTTGACGGTTGGGATGGGATACAAACTGAATGGTGCTTCTTCAAGAAGACCTAATTTTACTTTCTTCCATTTTTTGAGTTTGTAAGAGCCATTACTACACCCTGTAACAACACAGTGATAAGCCATTTCTTCTTATTTCAGCAGAACACAGCTTCGCTAACCTGACATAACCGCCATTTTGAAAATGTTTACTCGAAATTTTCATGACTTTGTAACACGGATTCGTAACTATAGCAACGTCCGAATTATGAAACCGGTGTTTTCCACAACCAATCACGAATGTGACGATTGTCAATCAAATATATTACAATCGAAAGTGAAAGAATGACGCCAATTATTTTTTCTTTGAAGTCACCTGTCTAAAGATTCAACAATCGTCTTCAAAGGGAATAGTATTATTTATTGAAAATGAAAAGACACCTGAGAATGGCCGTAATAGAACAGAAGGCATCAAGATAATATATTTTCTGGAAGATAAATCAGAGATTTTAAACAAAAAATTCAAATTCTTTCATAATTTTAGCAAGGAAAAACTTTTTAGAGAACATCCATTCCGAAAATTCTTATACTTTCTTCCAGTGTGTTGTTATTATTCTCAACCACTGGATGTGAACACGATACATTTTAAGTCATTTCTTTCTTTCCTAGTATATCTTATTATATATACTGAATACAGGTAAACTTAAAATACAAGACACAATACCTAAAGCTGAATAAAAAAATTACCAAAGTTATTTAAAAAATATAAATAACCAATAAAAAACTTCCCTTTTTCAAGAAACAATCTTTAAATTGTAAAAATGAGAAAGAAATTAATTATTAAGGATAATTAAAATGAAAAACTTTTGTCAAACTGATCAAGTAGATGACAACTTCAAAAGAGAATTCAGAAAAATTGTTGCAATTTTATCTCAAATAGTCAAAGCAGGACAAAATATTTTAGTTTTCCCTCAGAAAATCAAAGTTTGAAATTTTTTTTCAGTATTGCAGTATTTAATAATGTGAATTAGGGTCGAATTTGCATTAATCTATTCCACATTAATTTATACTCGCATTAATAATCCCTTAAGGTATACTAGGCCAGAATAACATAAATTATAATGATCTCCAACTAAGTTTAAGAATATAAAAAATCAAGCTATATACAGTATTATTCTAAGGATAAATTTTAAGATGGTAATTGTTTTCTTAATGAGCTTTCTCCTTTATCAGCCAAAGGACCAGAGGTAGTCTTTTGGTTCAATGATTTTCTTATCGATGGTTGTCCCTTCACAGATATCGATTTTGCAGATTTTGATTTGTTTTCCTTGGCACCCTCTTCCTTCTCCTTTTTCTTATTTTCCTGGTCCTGCTCGTACTCTTTCAACTTTATGATATTGACCCACGCCTTCACAAACGCATTTGCCCGGATGTTTATCCATTTCTTCAGGACAAGTTGTTTAAGCTGATTACATGTCTTCTCGCACTCCATATTCTTTGTCAAACCATCCCATGAAAGTGTTATTAATTTGCTATCCTCAAACTTTTTGAGCAGAACCTCGTGCAAATTTTCACCTGCATAAGCTATTAGTAAGTTTCGGTTCAAAATTTTCCTTGCCTCATTCTCAACACGTCGTACAAAAATATAAAACTCGTCACTTATCTCAAATATTCCATTTTGATGTCCATTCTCTTGTGTATTCAAGGAATGACATGGTTCTGTTGGCTTGTTCTTTGCTCCAGCTATGAAGTACCATAAATAATAAATCCTTTCCGCTACTGTCTTTCCGTCCTTTCAGTGATTTAAGCAAGGAATATGGTATATAACCAGCTACATACCGAATCGTGTTTTCCTCACTTGCGGTGAGTTTTAACTCGGTCTGGTTTGTTTCCGGATTATCAAATTTATTGTTTCGTTCAGTCAACACACTTTGGTGCATCATGTTTAAAACATATTGGTATAAGATGCTCATTAAATGCTCATTTTTGGTTATGTCTATGCCACTTTCAGCTGACACACAAAGCCATGCATTCCATGGTTTTTCATCATTTGTTGCAAAGACACTTAGAGTACATAGGACGGTATCCACAAAAATAAAAAGGAAGGAGACCGCCTTATAGCCTAGACTAATCATAAAGATGCGGCCACCTAAGTGCCGATAACATTTGTAAAATTTATAAATTATTTA
>JAUJPO010000682.1:0-20602 GCA_032270745.1 Tiaropsis multicirrata | reverse complement strand
GTCACATTTTAGTAGGTTTTTAGGAATTTTGGTCCATTTTAGGAAATTTAGGAATTTTAGGAGGTGTATGAGGCCTGCAACACGCAACTCGCAACACGCAACTCGCAGTTTATAAATCCTCGCTCAAAGACACTAGCTTTGCGACTGAAGGTGAATTTAGAACATCAATGATTGACAGACAATAATTTTTCATATGGTTTAGAGGCTAGTGCCCATCCTTGGTAGGAGAGAGAAAGCAAAATCAATAATGGTTAAGGTCTAAATGTTCGTGTGTTTTTCCTTTTTGAAATAAACAAAATAAACTGCAAAGAATACACAACAAATATAAAAAAAGACAACAAAATGCTATCAACAAAAAAGCAAAAGTATAATAAAATTTGCACATGAAATGTTCCGGTCCTAACCTTATACTGAACATTAAAGTTTATCATCACGAGTCTAACCAAATAGAAGAGGTGAACTAAGTTAAAAAATTCATAACTATGGTCATAAATGGAAGTTTGCCCTATAATTGTTTACACACCTTAACTCAAAAGTAAGAGTAATATTCGAATATTGTCCTACTACTCTACTTACTATGATATACAGTGTCGAAAATACAAGCTAAAAACATACCTTTGAAAATATCCTATATATAAAAAATATATCTTGGAAATATATCTTCTGTTAAAAAATATTTCACTAAGGCAAAACAAATTTAATTTATTGTTCTACAGGCATACACAGTTTAAAATGGGTCGGTCGGTTGGTCAGTAAAATAAAAATATCTTTATTAGGCCATCCTAAAAAAAACGTTTGTTTCCGGTCCACGGCCGGGTGAAATTTCTTTTACGAGTCACCCGGCTGGCTTTTTTTTTATTTTATTTTTTATGAAGATTCGCTATTCCTGAATGGTATAAATGTTCGAAAATAAGCTTTAAAAAATTTATAACCAATTCTTTTGGTTTTAAAGTCAATAATAAGGGGATTTGAGGCTTCAACATTGTCGAAAGAAAAACTTAAATGACTCGAATTTTGCAACAAACAAAAAAATCCCAGCCGCCCGGGTGAGGAAAACTTTTCCCACCCGCGGACCGGAAACAAACATTTTTTTAAGGATGGCCTTATTCATATTTCAGGGTCGGTAAAACACTTGAAATCATTCCTAACATTTATTTCTCCTTCTTTATTAATTAGATATAGATTGCAAATACTCTAATGCTTACATCTATAAAGTTTCAGACTTATAACTATTTACAAATCCTATTATTATGGAACATGGAAAATTTGATATTTTTATTTTTCCGTTTTTAGCAAAAATAGGGTCGGTCGGGCCTGTAGAACAACAAATTAATTTTCTCCCGCCTAAAACTCAACTTAAAAATATGTATGTACACAACTGTATAAAAATCTTTCTGGCAGAAAGCAAAGTATTTTTGGTTTCATGGTCTCAATAAAAGGATATGTTGAGCCCCGATAAACATTTAGAGAAACTAAACAGTTAAAAATGGTATGTATATAAAATACACTAAAAACTCAATAAAGGTACCAAAAAAGGTATGCTTTTGTAGAAATCAAGAAGTTCACTGCTTATAAAAAAGAATCAATCCTTTTGATGCCTGAGTGTTTGAGCATGTTGTCCCAAAGAAGCATAAGATGTGAAGAATTTTCCACAAGTGATACAAGCGTAATGTAGAAGTGTTTCACAATGCTGTTGTAGATCAACAATTGTGCGAAACTGCTTGTAACATAAACCACAAATGAATGGATCTGGTGAACTATCTTTGATTGCATATCTACAGGATCTGAGATACTCAATTCTGCGCTTTTGCCACATAGCATATAGATCAAGCAAATTAATCCCAGATGGAACGACACAATCAACGGATGAAGATGAATGTTCATGATACGGAACCAAATCTCTGCTGCTTTCCTTTGAAGAGTGACTTGTATCAATATCATCAGAATACAATCGCAACCTTCTAGAAGCTTTTTCGATGTATCCTGTTTCACTTTTTTCACTCCTAACTGATGATTGTCGCTTTTTCTTAATGGTAACTTTCTCTTCTGTGTAAACCGAACTTGATGAATAACATCTAGAGGAACCAATCAATTTACCAAAACTGGAACTTCGAGAAAGACTGCCTCTTGAAGATGAATCCACATTGTAGGGCTTAAATTTCTGAATAATGGCTTTCCTTTCTGCTTTGATCTTATCCAAATACTCGGTTTTGTAAAGATGGTAGTTGCCATAACCATGAAGACCAGACTTGTTGTCGATTACTCGTTCACCTCTAGACAGTGAAGAGCAAGAGACATTCGAGGATAACGATTGGTTGCTACTGTAGTGAGATATCCTCTTCTTTTCTACAACTTTTTCGATCCATTCCTCATCATCTGGCCTGCTTTCATCAATATCACTTTGTTGAGATCGAGATCTTTTCTTAGATTTCTTATCTTTCCTGCCACCACTTTCTTTGATGACATTATCTGACTTTTTGTTGTCTGGTTCTTTATCCTTTTTGCCCCCAATCATTGGGAGTGAAGAAATATCAATAGCCATTAACTTATTTTTCATAGGAGACTTAGTTGAATCGATAGAAATGTCCCAGTTAGGATCATAAAGCTTAGCATCAGCATAAAGTTCAGGTGTTTTCTCAGCAATTGTGTCTATGTTTTCCACACGAGACATTCCAACAAATGTAATCTTTCCACATTTTTCTAGCTCTTTAAAGACCCAGAGCCTTCTGTTGCTTAAAGTATACCATTCCCACCGATCACAGTCCCAAACAACTTCAGCAGCTGGGATATCTTTGGATAAAATTTTGCCAGATTTGAGGTCTTTAAGCAGATCCCTCAGAGAAGTTCCATTATCAAAACGCGATGGGATGTCCTCACTTGTATATTTTACATCTTTGGGATTCAGGATCACCTGGTAATTGAAACTATTTGACATTTTGTTGCACCTTTCCTTTGTTGAACTTTACAGGTCAGCCATTTCCATTCTTTTTGCTGGTCGAGGTCTGGAGTTGTTGTTTATGTTCTAAAAAAGTTTTTACGACCCACGTGCAAAGATTTTACGGCGGGAAATATTTTTTGATTTCAGGCTAGAGACCTCATTAAAAATTCAAAATGGAAATCGAAAGTGATTCTTGTTGCTACACATTGTAAACAATATTGTAAAAGGATGTATCAGATTCAGGTTTCTCAATGATTTTCCTCAGTGAGGTCTTAAAAGAAGGATGATCTTAAGTCATGCGTAATCACATTCTTTGGCATCCAGGCGAGAAAAGGTGATTTTCTTTCTGAAAAATGCTTCTGACTTTTATTTTTATCAACGTTTATAAACCTATTGGCATCATCTTTTGATAAAACTTCAATCATGGCAGAAAATGTTAAAGTTGCTGTTCGAGTTCGCCCATTCATATCCTTTTCAATTTCTTCTTTTCATGGTTTATTCTCATTTCTGATTTCAGACTTTTTCATCAATGTTTTTTGTAGTAATTTAACCCAGTCTGCCAGCTTGGTGATAAGTGAAGAGTTAAGAGTTGGATTACATTTCCTGGAAAAAAGAGGAATAAACAATATTTTTACTAAATTTTACATTAACATCAGTCAATGGCTGTTTGTTTAGTTTGAAGCAAAATGACCCACGGTGTGGCCCAAAACATTTTTGGGCCTCGCGCTGAATTAAAAATTGAAAAGGGGTTGTGCAATTTCAGGCCAAGTTTGGGCCAGCTTTCGGGAACGAAAATCCCAGCTGAAGTGTAGGTAATTTCAAGACTAATTGTTTTACCATGTTTTTAGGGCAGTCTGCAGGGCTTTATTTTGACGATGGTCCGAACAGGCTCGAAAATGTTCGGGGAACACTGTGGGTCATGGAGCAAACATGATGGCGCCAACCATGGTGGCGCCTTCTTAGACACTACATTATATGGCCCGACCACTTGAAATATCGAGCCGCGACTCCTGGTTGAAGTAGACATTTTACGACTTTAACTTTTATGTCTTTTTTTAATTGCATTGGAGTAATCTGATATGTTCACTCATGTTTTGGTTTTGATGTGTGATTGATAAGCTTGGTGAAATTGTCAAAACAAACTTGTTGTTGAAAAGACCAGATATTTGGTAATCCCATGTTTGACTGGAGGTTCCCAACTTACCCCGTTTCACGGTAATGAGTGCTCAACCTGGTGCAGGAGTTGTGTGGTGGAAAAACGCCCCACACACCAGTCTGGAATTTGTGCACCGTACGCCAAATATATTTGTTTGTTTGCAACTTTCACACGGTCATCTTTAAGACATCTCTGGTTGCAATGATAATGACGTCTCCAAATCAAAAATCTTCCAGTCAAATATATGGAATGCCAGATCAGACGCCATCTTGTCGAATTTCCAAGATTTTGTAAGTGTTTGAAAACAGAAGAAGAATTCAATATTGTTCTTGCTTGCACCAAGTATACCAATTAAACAAAATTTCAGAAAACTGCAAAATCCAAGCAATTAAAAACGCTTTGGGAAAGCTAAACAAGTGCATTGTTTCGGCACCCAGGAACTTTTTTGATATAATTAAGATGCTCTTATTTTGCTGATCTCTAGAGATCAAGAAACAAATCAAAATGACGATATGAGTTGAAGTAGAAGTTTTACAACTTTGACTTAAGTTAATAATGTCTTTTTAATTACATTGGAATGGAGTAATCTGATATGTTCACTCTTGTTTTGGTTTTGATGTGTGATTGATAAGCTTAGTGAAATCGTCAAAACAAACTTATTGTCAGACAAGAAGCCCAGATATTGGTAATCCCATGTTTGACTAGAGGATCCTATTTTGCCCCGGTTGACGGTTTTTTTCCTGCATTTTGCTTCAAGCTCTCTTTTGATTAGTCTTTGAATTTGGGCGGTCGCTTTTTCGGCTATTTTATTCTGTCCAATTGCATAATCTACATAACCGTGTGAGCATAATAAACATAAATTCAAACCAGATGCAACAGGGCAACTGAGCAGCTACTGTCAACTTACACAAAATGCACAGTTGCTTCACAACTTGCATACCATCATCTTGAAGACTTTGCTGGTCATAATGATAATGACAGCTTCAAATTGAAAGAGAAACTTTAATCATAATTCTCTGGGCTTATGGTATATTTGCAAAAAAGTGGTGACAAATTTTGGAAAAAAAAATGTTTTTCTACATACCTAAACCCTTAGAATCCAAAATATCTGCACGAAAAAGGCTTTTGTTAAAATTTTATAGCGCTATAAAGAAAACTGCAGTGAGAAAAAATGTCCCATACGTGACGGGGAGTCATTTTGGGCTGCTGGATCTGGAGATGATGTTTGAAACCTAAAAATTGTTTCAATTCAAGACAAATACTATGTGCCACCAGATTAAATATCATATTGTTGACAACAATGACTTTCCCATGGGAGGGAACGCTCCGATTTGCTAATGTTTGATCTCAAATTCTTTTTTAAAAATCAAATGAACACAAAATTTAACAATAAATATTAACAAATAAAAATTATAGAAACTGTTTGAAAAATGCTTTTAAGCTAAATTGACTAGCATTTCCTCTAGAATTATTTGTCCCATATGTGACAAAAATTTGAAAAAATGACAAGAATTGATTAATGAAGAAATGAGCTAATGTTACACTAGCTTTACACATCACTAGTTAAAAAGGTTTTGTACCTCGACTCTTGGCAGTTATTTCATAGAAATTAAGCAAGGCTGGTGCAGTAATATGGGCAGTTTATACTAAGTGGCCCATTCCTAAAAGACTAGTGACCAACTTAATCAGTTTTTGATAGATGACCGTCACGTATGGGACATCGTCACGGATGGGACATTTTGTACAACACACTGCTGCTTTAGGTTTTTAAACAACTATTTTTCAACAATGATATTATACGATCAAACCAACTCATTAGCCAACTACTTCCACATATATATCATCTTTAAAACACTTTTGAAAAATTCCTGAGCATCCCATATGTAGCCGTCACGTATGGGACATTTTCGTATGGAAGATTTAATGAGTCTTGTGGGATGGTTATTAATTGTGGTTTAAATATATAACTTCAACATGCCATTTTGTTTTTAGATCACCTAGACAGGTAGTTTTAATATAATCACAACTAAAAAGAATGGTGTATGATTGATTTATGTATTCCTGGCAACCCTCAAAGTAAAATGTCACATATGGGACATAAATCCTTGGTTGACCACAGAGATTTTACTTCAGCAAAACCTCTGAGTTAAAGTGAAAACAATTATTATACTGTCTGGAGTTGGTCCAACCTTAGACTTAATTAATCCAAAAGACTAGAACATCAAATCTTAACTACAAAAATAACAATGTTGATTCGAAACAGTTAATCTCACCAAAAACCACCCCAAAATTGACGAAAATGTCCCATACGTGACAGGCTGTAGCCCAAACCTTAAATGCTTCAGAAATAAAATTTTGCACTCAGTTGGCCAACCTAACAAGGAGTATTTTAAAGCTTATTTGGTTAAATTTGATCAATTTAAACAGTCTCTAGGGCCGTTTCGCTTAAAACTTTCTTTTGACTGGTCTTTGAATTTTGGGCAGCCAATTTTTCACCCGGGCAAAATAACCATAATAATAAACATGAATTCAACAGGGCAGCCGCATAGCAATTAATTTTAATTGGAAGTTCTCTCCTTCGTATAAAACAGTGTTTTTTTTATCTATTTTTTTTTAAATATTATTTATGAAGACCAGATGGATCTGTTTGTTATGGGTGGGCAAGTTGTAAACCAACTTTGCATGTTGTGTAAGTTGACAGTGTGAAATTAAATTGGCAATTCTCTACTTTGTGATTTATACTGGCATTGTTTTGTTTTTTATTTTAAACCAATATGAACTGAAGACTAGATAGACCTGTTTGTTATGGGTGTGAAAAATGTGATTGATACTCCCTTTGTGACGTATTTTTTCACTTTTTTTGTACCTCGAAATTAAAGTGACTTGCTTCTATCTAATGGAATACATATATTAATTAGAAAACTATTTGTTTGGCTCCACAAGACCACCAAGCACTCTTTTTTTGTGGGTCACCCGGTATGATTTATAAAATCAACAGAATAATTCATAACGTTATTGTTCATTTTAACTAAAGGTAAAGAAGAAAGGGAAGAAATCAAAGAAAACAAAAGAAGATTTCAATGGAAATTTTGATTTGGATTTTGGGACAGGCAATGAAAAATCTGTTTGGCGAATTGCAGAAAATGTAAAAAACAGAGCTAAAGGATCGGTAAGGGAGAACTTGTAATTACCAAATAAAGCTATTTTCACTGAGAAAACCAATTGACTTTCAAGAAAACGTTTGAATTTTGCTAACCTTGAATATTATTTATTTAGATATCTTCAGAAATTGTTGAAGAAAAAATTAAAGAAAAACGAAAAATCAAACTAAAGGTATGGTATATAATTGGTTTCAGTTGGAAAATTTTTGTTACCAGTAAATGATGAAATTCCTTCTTTTTTTACTTTTTATTGAAAATTATAATCTTTTCAGAAAAAACAAATGTGGCCAAATTTGCTAAAGAAACTATTTCCTTTTTTAGGAAAAGAAACGTGAAGCTGAAAAGCAAGAAAAGGCAAAGAAAGGTAGAAAATTAACAACTGTAAATGCAAGGACCATGATCAAAAAATCCCTTATAATCCATCTTATATATTCAGTTGATAAAGTTCTTCGCTACAGAATACAAACAAAATCTTCCAGAATCACTATTTATAATTAGCTGTGTCAAGGAAGAGACTACTCTACTACTTTGTGTCTGAAAAATATTTTTTTAATGTCCAAATAACGTCTAAAGTTTGAAATCATTTTATTGTTCAACTTTGAAGACTGAAATCTTAAAACTGATTTTTATTAAAACAACAGCATCAAATGGGTCCATCAACCAAGAGGAAGGAGAAGAGAGTGAAGTAACTGATGAAGAAGAATTAGAAAATGAATTGGATGAAGCAGAACTCTCTATGAGTGAATACGAAGATGACAGCGATGATGAAGTATTTTTTTCTTTGTGTCTTTAATAGACTTTGTTTTGATTTGATTCTCTTCAAGTTCTCTTAAAATTCTGCTTTTGAAACCTTTCAATTCTAACACAATTTTTTTATCTTTTGAAATCTTTATAATATCTTTAAGCCAATTTCTAGAAAGGCAGGGCAGCATTTAATGGAAAATAAAAAGGACACTTTTTTGGATAGTTTGTTACAAAAAGACTGTTTGTTTTTGCTACAGATTTTAACATATGGAAGATTTTGTGAGGCAGCGTTAAATAATCAGACCCTTAAGAAGCAAAAACAATAGCCTACTTTTTGTTATACAAAATTATTGTTGAGGTTTGCTGTTCATGGTTTGGGTCATTCAGTAACTTCTTCCTTATGTTCTTTTAGTATTGACAAGTATTAAATATTTTTAACCTTTGTTTATCTTAGGATGAAGAAGAAAGTGAAAAAAAGCCAGGCTCATTTTTCTCAGCTGCACCAAAACAACTAAAACATGACAACTTCAGTCAAATGAATTTATCAAGACCTCTGCTAAGGGTAATTTTATTAATTCAGTAAATATTTCATAATCACAGTTTTGCCGTTGATATTTTGAAATACATTATAAATGTATTGCAATTAAAGTTTCAGAATATACTCTACCCGCAAGTTTATGTTTATGTAATGTATACAATTTATAATTTTTAAGGCAATAAATGAACTCAATTTTGTGAAGCCAACGGAAATTCAATCTACAGCAATTCCTGTTGCATTACTTGGCAAAGATTTATGTGCTTGCGCAACAACAGGATCAGGTAATTGATTTGAATTAGGTATACATTTTTTCTACAGAAACATCTCAAAAGTTGGATGTTATTACTTGTTTTATTGGAATAAAATCCAAAACTTAAGATAGTTTAGTTTTATATCTAAAATGTTTTTGGTCAATCTTTAACCGTAAATGACTTGTTGAATTGAATGCTATTTCTTTTAGAACCAGGCTAGAGAGAAGGAGGAGAAGTAACTTATTCTATTTTAGCACTAAATATTGAGCCGAGACCCACACTCTCTCTCTAATTGAGCAATAATTTATTTCAATTTTTCATTTCAGGAAAGACAGCTGCATTCATGCTACCAATCTTAGAACGGCTGATTTTCAAACCCAAGAAAACTATAGTATCACGTGTGCTTGTACTAGTACCTACAAGAGAGTTAGCTATTCAGGTATTTGTAATGACTGTGTTATAGTATTGTATTGGAACACTTATGTATAATTGAGCAACCAACTATAACAATGTGCTTATTAAGCCTCCTTTTAGGTTATACAAGTTGTTGTTAACATTTATTGTGTTTTTATTCTCAACCTTTTGTTAATTTCTCTTTTTTAAACTATAGGTGCATTCCGTTAGCCAGTCACTGGCAAGATATACAGATGTCACGTTTTGTTTGGCAGCAGGTATTTTTCGTCTTTTTCCTATTAAAAGACCAAGCTTATTTCATTATCTCCAAAAAATCAAAGGTTGCGAAATTGTCATCCACTCCATTTCAAGAAAGAAATTTGATTTCATTTTCCAGGTGGATTAGACTTGAAAATACAGGAAGCAACCCTTCGAAAGAATCCAGACATTATTATCGCCACACCGGGTCGTTTGATTGATCATCTACATAATGCACCTTCGTTCGATCTTCAAACCATTGAAATTCTAGTCCTCGATGAAGCTGACAGGTGAAGTCTTTTTTACAATAATTTGTATGTGGAATAACCTTTACATCTTTACATCCAGTTATATATTCTCTACTAAAAAAGTATATGATTATTTGTCTTGACATCACCTTATTACGGTATAAGATTTAGTGAGAACCTAAACGTAAGATTATAAAAATCTCTGAAGGTTTTCTCCTTAAAGTTTTCGTCCGTTTAAAAAGCTGCTATCTATTTACTTTAATTTACATTGTACGATGTTCTATTCTATTATAGAATGTTAGAAGAGCATTTCAAAGATCAGATGCAAGAATTGATTCGATTGTGTCCACGTGGAAGACAAACTATGTTATTTTCTGCCACCATGACGGACGAGGTTTTTGTTTATCTTTTTCACATTTTATTCCTTATAACGTTCAAAAGCTGTTACCTAACTTAGTTTAGTGGTCTACTGGGAATAGAGATCAAATTAAATTTAAGTTCACAAAATAGGTATATATATATATATGGTCATTCAACAAGCAAATATTTTATAAAATTATATAACATTACAGTACATTAATTTCACAAAATAGTTATTATACTGGTTGATCTGATAAAAGAAATTAGTAACTTACCATTTTCCTCTCGTTTAGGTACAAGAGCTTGTCTCTTTATCATTGAACCAACCAATTAAACTGTTCGTAAGCCAAAACACAGATGTTGCCAGGAGTTTACATCAAGAGTTTATGAGGATACGAACCAATAGAGAGTATGATCGACTGGCTATTGTTACTGGTATGTCGTTGAACACCATTCAACATTTGGAAGGTCATACCACTCTGGTATTTTGACCAATTATCTTAGACTCCCTGGATATACTCTCACACAGGATCCCTGGAATGCACCCTTTCGAATGCAGGATTTCCAACCTTTACAACGAACTTTATCTGGAAGATCTTTTCATAAAATTAAACCACAAAGAAAATTTTCTCATTAACTATTTAAAGAGTTTTCATCTAATGTTCAGAAGTGAGCTTTTAGTAAAAGTCTTTTGGATATGCTTTTATGAAAAATTCAGTTTTCTGGAAGGTCTCATTTGGGATCAATCATCTTTAAAGTCCTTTAAAGTTCGGCCAAGGTTAATGTTGTAGTTATTGAATAATCATTAATATTATATTATCATTTTCCATTGAGAGAGATCTCACTTTACAATTATGTATTGAATTTATTTCCTACATTGTTTATTCGTTATGGCTTGAAAAGAAACAGTAACCTTTTTGAATTTTCTTTTTTTCCAGCATTATGTTGCCGTTCATTCCACAACCACACGCTGGTTTTCTTACAAACGAAACGCCTGGCACACAAACTGAGGATAGTCCTTGGTCTGTTCGGCTTGAAAGTTGCTGAATTACATGGTGATCTCACGCAGATGCAGGTTTGTCTAACTATCGTCCATTATTACACGATCGAGAGGGCCGAAGTCTTAAAGTTTTAACAAAAACTGCAATGACTTCACATACCATATATACCATATAAAACTTGCGATTCACAAACCTCAAAAACGTTAAATTACACAAAGTTCGCTTGCAAATGCACATTTAGGAAAAATCTCGGGTAATAATCTATATAATAACTGTTCAGTCGTGCATTGCGTCGAATAATGACCTCATTATTCTCCCGTAATGCCCTCCCGAACAGATACTATAGGTTCATTAGTATCTGGTCAAGTCATCAGAACCTTGTTGCTCAAAGTAGATTGGCCCCCGGTTAGATTAAATTCTGATTTTAATTTCCGATCAGCGTGGTTGTTCCGAAAAAATTAAATTAAACTCTGATTAAAGCACTACCCCAAAACTCCGTTAAAACAGTTGAAAATCGTTCTAAAAATCTTGGATTACCCTGTGTAGAAGAATGAAAAATTGTATTAAGATATGGGGTCAAAACTGTTAAAATATCGGTTTCAAAATTCTCATAATAACTCCTAATTCAAAATTAGGTTTTTGGAGTAATAAAATTCAGAGGGCTCATTGGATAAATTAAATGTTACGATTTCTTTTGTACCACGGAGGTAGTTTCATTAAAATGTATTACTTTTTTTACTTTTTCAGCGTTTAGAATCTTTAGAGAAATTCAAAAACAACGAAGTCGACATCTTGGTGGCTACCGATCTAGCTGCCCGTGGCTTAGATATCCCTCATGTCAAAACTGTAAGTTTACATTCAATATTAGTTATAATATTCCACGATTTCATGCAAACTATATATTATTATTGTCTTCTGTATAAAATATGTTTTTTGTCCATTATGTTGTCTCTGTTTACTGTTGGTTTGTTTTCGGACAAATGGACAAAATAGACTTCGAGAAATTTGCTCCTGCCTTCCTTGCCAACAAACCATTTTCAAAAGTATCGAGTGTACTGAGGGAATATATATGCTAACATTTTGTCTAATATTATGAAAAGTTTTTGTCCGGAATTATAGTTTGAAAAAAGAATTGATTCTAGAGCTGTTTACTGTTGGTTTGTTTTCGGACAAATGGAAAAAAAAGACTTCGAGAAATTTGCTCCTGCCGTCCTAATGCCTTGCTAATATTCTGTCTAATATTATAAAAAGTCTACAAGTTTTTGTCCGGACTTATAGTTTGAAAAAGGAATTGGTTAAAATATAGAACAAAAGGGATAACCAAGGTCAAAAAAAGTTGCATAAATAAGAAACATTTTTGCTTGAAATTTTGCATCCATCCATCTTTTTTAGGTAATCTCATTCAATTTACCAACGACAATCAAAAGTTATATCCATCGAGTTGGCCGAACAGCTCGTGCTGGTAAAGCTGGGCGGTAAGACGTAGTCAAATTTTTGCATATTCATCTGAGGGTAAATTGACCTGACATTGAGGGCTTTTCCATTTTCAATGAAAGAGAATATAACACTTTTCCTTTGTTGAGATCAACGATCTCGAATTAGTTTTCTTAAGGAGAGAAAACATGAGACATATAAAGATAAAAGATATTGTTCGAACTAATTCAAGCTTAGAAGAAATTTCGTTACTGTTAACTCTTCGTTATTGATATGATTGAGTAACTCTCTCATCACAGGTCTATCACACTGGTCGGCGAGAAAGAACGAAAAATGTTGAAAGATGTCGTCAAGAACTCCAATATACCCGTCAAAAATCGACTCATGTCTCCAGGTATTCCATTTTGTCGGTAGTAGTTTCTAGGGAAATCACAACTCTTGGATATCCGTTGTGTAATCATCTCTACGGAAACATCTGTTGAATAGATTTGAAGAGACTGTTCGGATAATACATGATTACACTATGGTTAATCTCACTTCCTTTAAATGCGCCTTTTATTGTTTTGATTTCGAAAATGGACTGAAAGTAAATAATTAACTTCTTGGTTTTGTCGAAAGTAAATCCAAGGAAGTTATGCAACAGATTGGATCGAAACAATTTGACTTGCACATTATAATTTAGTGGACGGGGTTTGAGTCTAAACTCAATATGAAAAATAAGTAAAAAATGCCAATGGTGTTGATGCAATTCTCTGGTGTATCCTATGAGGTTATTATTTTCTCATTAAAGAGGTTACACAAGAGGATATTTAAGACGTGAAGTCTACGACTTAGACCTGTATATAACCTATTTGTTGGATCGAGTTATGTACAAGTCGTACATTTCCCGTCTTAAACGTAACCTTGCTCTTTTGGTATGAAATTTTCTTTTTTAGACGTGATTGAAAAGTATAAAAAGAAGTTGGAGGAAATGGAAAAAGATATCAAAGATATTCTAAAACAAGAAGAAGAAGAAAAAGAGGTTTGCAAAATATTATTATGCTCCTATGTAAAAACCAGGACACTATCACTTCTTTATTTTTTCGTTCCTTTCGTTTCATCCTGGTTTCTACGTATCAACTCAGGTCGAGGTATGCTCCTATGTAGAAACCAGGACACTATCACTTCTTTATTTTTTCGTTCCTTTCGTTTCATATATGTTCCTATTTTTCACATATGCTCCTATTTAGAAACCAGGGCACTATCACAAACTTTTGTTGTTTTTTGTGTCCTCCTGGTTTCTACGACATATTAAATCACCAGGTCGATATGAGAAAGGTCTAAAGGTTCTGTAATGGACTGTTTAAGTAAAGAATTATATACTGGTGTTTGGAGTTAAATAAGCGGGTCGATATGACACCGGTTAATATCCAAAATTACCCCCGGATAACTATATCCTCCTCCTCCGCACCTCCCTCTGCATAATGGGATTTTCCAGAGGATATCCAGGGGGTCCGAAATTTTCAATATCTTAGGATATCCGGGGGTAAGATTCTGAAGACCAATGCTATCCAGGGGTTGGTGTTAAAAAAAATCGACATCCCAACAGTGTGAATTTATGTATTTTTTCTGGCAAAGCCCAATTCTTTTTCGAGAACAGCCCATTCAAAAACATTTACTTAAAATACAAAATTTCATTTTGTTGCCAGGCTCGCAGGCTCAACGCAAACATTCTTCCTCCCATCAATCTCTCATTTTTAAAAATATTACCCGATCTTATTATTTTTACGCAAAATATTCTGACTGTTTTTTTTGACACATTTACTGAGAGACTTTCACAAGATGACGATAGCGATAAAATATTTATCGTTTGATTTAAACACACACACACCCTATAATTCGTATTGCAATAAGCTAGAAATCTTTGTGGGAAAAACTTCCTAAAATTTCAGATTTTAAACTACAATTATATTCTTTATCCTCTTCGCATCCCCAAATTCGCCAACACGTTATTTCCGTGAAATGTTTCCGATACTCAGTGTTGTGTATCATGGTGCATTCTTCTCGTTATTTCAGCCCTCTTTCTCTCTTGTTATTCTCCATGCAGATACGGATCGGTCAAATGCAAGCCAACAAAGCACGAAACTTGGTCATTCACAACAATGAAATCATGAGTAGACCAGCGCGAACATTCATCAAACAGAAAAAGACCGACAGTAAGTATAGACCGGTGCAATTCCGGATTTTCGGTTTATGAATTTCTCTTTTCCGTTGACTCAGATTCTACTACAAAATTCCAAACGTTATTTTTTTTCTTTTTTAGATAAAAAAGAGGATCAAAGCAAAAAACCGAAGGTAAGAGCCGATACCACCCTGATACCACCCTGATACTAAAAGTGATAAAAGGTGGTGTTTTTCAACTTAAATTCTAAAGGTTTAAGTAAATTTGATTACTAGTTATATCATTATTCTGTTCTTTTTATTATTATGATAGATTTTAAATGATCCAAGGTCTTTCAGTATTCGTGCATAGAGTTTCCTGTATGAGAACTGCGCGAGAGAAACCGCTGCAACCGCGTTAACTGACCCTGTGTGTGTACCCTTCTTTTTTTGACTCGATCGGACTCTAAACACGTATTAAATTTCTTCGTTTCACATAGGTTGAACTAACGGAAGAAGAAAAGAAATGTCGAAAGTTCCAACAATTTCAAGTCCGTCAAATGAAACGCGATAAAAAGCCGAAACGAAAACGCGCGTACGAAGAGGATGATAGTAGTAATAACAGAAGCAAAGGAAAAGGTTGGTTCAGCTACTAGGCTAGACGATATGAGCTTGATAATTTCGGTGATTCTCTTTAACATCTTAACCCTAACAACAGTTATTAGTATAGTAATAGTATGGGTTAGAAGGTAATTTGATACTATTCCGTGTTAATTGTTATGACTAAAAACTCTAGTGAGAAAACTGGAAAGTTTCGAACTTTCTTTTCTTTTTCTCTTGTTCTATAAATAAACAAAGATTCGAATGTTTTAGTGTTTTTAAAACAAATCAGTAATCAAATTTAATTACCACAATAAAAATAAATTTCGATTTTTCTCATACACTTTTAGGTTTTGGTAGTTAAACACAAAAAAGAAAAAAAAGAAAAAAAAAAGTCAACCCGGGCAATTACAAAATAAGAGCCCGTAGACTCGTAAGGCGTCTCCACTGTAATAGTTTTTAGTCATACAATTACACACCTAATTCTTGATATCCATTACGTAATCATTTATTTATGAGGAAACATCCTAAAAAGCCAGGTGTTTGCCAGCCACTAGTTTTAAATTTTTAACAATAAAACTAGTGGTCAACATCCAGCTTTTTGGGACGTTCACTTAGAAAAGGTTACGTAATAGGTTTCATGAATTAATTGGCACCTCCAATTATGAATTGAAACCTCGATGCGTTTTCAATTTTATATGAAACTTAGATCGTAACCATTTCATCCTCATTTTGTCCCGTATAGGTCCAAAGAAAGCCAAGATCATAGCATCGGGCTTTGATCATGATTTAACAGATGTCAGTCGAAAGAAACTCAAATCATTGCGATCTAACCAATCACAACAACCAAAGAAGAAAGCTACTAATTCGTCAAAAAGCAGGTATGCTAGAGTACTGTTTTTCAATTAATTGTTTTCTT
Organism: Tiaropsis multicirrata; assembly: GCA_032270745.1. NCBI lineage: Eukaryota > Metazoa > Cnidaria > Hydrozoa > Leptothecata > Tiaropsidae > Tiaropsis > Tiaropsis multicirrata. Next base: position 4,462 of record JAUJPO010000682.1, on the reverse strand, counting down.
CATGTTTTGAAAATTTTCTCAAATCTCTTTATTATTCTTTATCTCTTATAGGCTTTTCTCAGAAATAGACGTCTCGGGGTTTTTCATTTTCCGGACACACTGTATATAAGCGTTTAAATTATTATAATGCAGCCCTAATGGTCAGGACAATTTTGTTTGATTGTTTTTTGGCTTTCTCATTTTAGACACAAGAAAAGGAAATGAAGTAGATCACGTTGTAGAGATTGCTAGCAACAACAAGGACATCATTTTTAGCTCATTTTACCAAATTTTTGATAAAAATCGAATTTATAACTGTATTCGTAGTAGTAGAATAAAGGTTGATTCGTGTATTTCTTGTCATATACATCCAAATTAAATTATATGATCGATTGATCGTTTGGGAACGATTGGTCTCGTCTAGGCAAAATCTGTGGAAAATTCAACTTTGGGACGACGACAAAAAATTTATCAGTTTATTGATACCGATTTTTATAAAATTGGGCGTATTATTCGGACGTAATAGTCTGTATTTTTTACTTTCCTCCTCCCTACACTTTCCTATAAAAACAGGCTATTTAAGTAGCCTAGAATATACTTTGTAATGTAGAAGATATTTATCATGAGAACCATTTTATGACACAATTCGTGAATAAGCTCACAAAATCAGCACCTCGTAAAAATGTAAACTATCTGTCTTTTAACCGTACCTTTTTTTATAGAAATCTCAATCTGAGGAACTAGTTTATTGTTTATAAAATTCAACTTCTTTGTATGTATTGTTTCGCCCAAATCAGTAGATGTAAGTTTGAGCTTTATTGAACTTTGGTTTTAGGTAATTCGCTCCCGTGGAACGATTAAATTCGTTCCACGAAGCGATTAAATTCGCTTGAATTCGCCTTATTTTTGAGAGAGTTGCAAGCTTTGAACTTTTCCTTATACAACAAAATTTTGTCTCTAATTTCCATTTTGTCACTATATTGGAATCCTATTAGACAAACTTTAATCGGCAAGAGCAGAAAGCTTTTAGGAGCGTTTTGAAATCGATCTGACCAATGCAATATTGTGGTTTTATAAGACAAACAATTCAATGAATGAAATTTCTCCCTTCTTTTTGCTTTCTTTCAGTAAGTAATAAAAGTACTTTTTTAACAAGCTATCAATTTATTGCTGCTTGCACTTGGTGTTTCATCGTTAAGATATTGAGGGTGGATGGAACAGGAAGGAAAATTTGGCAAGTATATATATATAGGTTCTTTTTATCCAATACATTTTTGTTTCACTGAAGAGCCAAGAAAAATTATTCCATTTCTTTGCATTAACTTTACAACTTAGTATCCGAGAATGGTTTGAGGGCAACAGGGTCGGCTACAGGAGGAAGGCTTCACGGAGAGTAATTAGTTTCCATATAAGGTGATATAATATTTAGAGTACTCTCCTCCATATACTATAACCTACCTCTGTATCCGACCCTGGGCAAAGCATCAGCTTATTTCGTTTTGAACCGCAGACTATTTTCGTGCCTTAGTCACTTTTATTGGTACTTCGATGTTTTCATATGTACATTTCTCGTTTAACTGGTCTTATGTGAAGCAGAGTGTTGAAAGTGTAAAATTTTGCATTTATTAAAAGGTTAAAATACTCTCTTCAGAAAGGGCTGGACTTCGACTGGTTGATTACAGAAAGAAATTTTTTGGGATTATTTAAAAGAGTTTATTGTTAACAGAAAATATGGTCATGTGTATCTAATCACATCCCTCGTCTTTGCAAGTCACCTTTTAGTGAAAATAAGTTTCATCAAGAATAGAACTCGTCGATCAGGACATTAACCTAAACCAATCAATGTCAATTAAATAAAGAACCTGGTCCGGAAACGCGGGCTAAAAGCTTGAGAAGTTTTAATTATTTTGGTATAACGTGACCTCGGGCCGCAAAACAATCCGACTTCCATGCCAGTCATGCATTATATATGACTATGTTTGTAAAAGAATTTGGTGGAAGGTGGACTACTTGCGTTGCGAAATTACTTCACGATAGAAGTTTCTGTGACAATGAGGTCTATTTTGGAGGTGGACTTGAGATTTCTATTGACTTTTTTACGCACATATGTTAATCCGTTCTTTCGTCTAGAAGAACGAACTTTGTACTTTGTATCTGATATCTTATCTAAATACCGTAAATAAACAATGTGATATGTTATTTACTTAACATTAGTAAACACTTTCTGTCACTTCAAATTTCATTCATGAGGTATATAGTATTTTGTCAACAATACTATTCATTGATTGAGACTACTTTGTTTTTTTTTCGTCGCATGGCTTCATTTTGTTATAAACAAACTGGCTCAAATTACTTTAGCATCAGAACACAGGTGCCACTAATCTTGAAAGCGCTTAATTTTTTGTTTATCCATAATGGTCGTGTAGACTATGTTAGTTTGTTATACAAATATTTTTGAAATGGATAGTATATGTTTAGATTGCGATGTGGGTGCCTTCATTGAGTTTACTTCATTCATTCCAATCCCTGATTTGAGTAGTGAGGACCAGTTTACGTAAACTTCCCGTGGATTGTAATGAGCACCGCTTTTCATGATATATCCATGTATCCGTAACCTTTTACCTTGTCGGACTAATTTTCGTCGGACTGAATATTTTCGTACTTTTAGTCCAAAAACTTTTTTTTCGTCGGACTAAATTAATCGTCGGACAAAATTTTCGTCACCTCCAAAAAATTTCGTCACTTTTGTCCGATAAGGTATACGGAAACATTCTAAAAAATCCGGGTCTCTGTAACTAGTTTTGAAGAATAATTGTTTTAACAATAATAATTAAACACGAGAAGTTTGCCTAAACTGGTCCTCACTACTCAAATCAGGGATTGGAATGAATGAAGTACAGTTTTTCTAAAATATTTCACTAAAACAATTTTTGGTGCTGTTATCTTTTTAAATTCCAAAAATTCCACTTTCTATTTCCAAAGCAAATCTACACATAACATAAAAACATGGTAACGAAGAACGGCTCGGTGACTTTGACCAACACTGATGATGATGATGGGGGCGGTGATGTAATGGCGGTTGGTTTCACCAATAATGCGTTTGAAAAACAAGGAGATACTGATATTTCTATCAAAGGATTCAAAAAGGTCGTCAACGAAAAGGAAGGTACTAATTCAATGCTGTTTTTTTTTCTTAAGAAATGTTTCCATTTTTTACTATTTCTTTGACACAATAATTTAACTATCTTAAAAATCCTCTAGACTGTTGACCAAAAAGTCGCGTCTCATCTTTAATCCCCCGACGATAAAAATAATTTCCACCGGGTGGTCACTGAGACAGGGTGTACCGGGTGGTCCAAAATAACTTCGCCTGAACAAATTGTGCAACAAGCTTAAAATCTCCTTCAAATGATAGAGGAAAGTCTTAAATTTTGAGGTAAATCTTTTTAAATTTGGTTCATTGGTTTCTTTACACATTATTATTTTTCAAGTTTTAAAAAAAAGAGATTTTGTTGTTTATTCATAATATTCTTAAGTTTGCATTGACATCATTTTTTCTAACGGAAACACCCAAAACAGAGGGCAAGTCCAGGATCTTTTCAAAAAAAGAGGGTAACATCCGGATTTTTCTGCTGTTTCCTTCCGTTAGGAAAAATGACGTAATACTAACTCACGCGCATATCATGAATTCGCCTTTCACTAGATTTGGAACAAGCAAATGAAGGCATCACTGTCAAAAGAACGGTCGGTTTGTTCGGCGGAATCTCCCTTATCATCGGTACTATGATCGGTTCCGGTATATTTGCTTCTGCAGCTACTGTAAGTGAAAGTTTGATTGATGATATGCGTATATTAGTATTACGGAAACACCAAAAATAGAGGGCAAATTCCGGATTCTTTGTAAAAATAGAGAGCAACTACGGATTTTTCGGCTGTTTCTGTTAGGAAAAATGACGTATTGCTAACTTACGTATATCATGAATATAAATTGTACCTTTCTATTCTGTATCTATCTTTTAATACTTCAGGTTAACCTCAATTTCAGTGAACCTATATAAAGTATACCTTAACTTAAGGGAAGAAATTTTCAAGGAATTTTATTTCTCGAATTCAATCAAGTGTAATACGTGAAATTGAATTTCGCCAAAAACGGAATAATCTATTTGCGATATATTTACTCCTTAATTTTACCTTATAAGGCTAAATCAGCCTATTCATTTCCCAAAAAATCTCAGCAATCACGAAATTAAATTCCGCGAAATTTCTTTTTTGAAACTCGAAAATTGAATCGCGAAAAAGTCTTCTCGTGAAAATTTCCTTCCTTTTAACCCTTTCCGTGCCCATGTCGGCATATGCCTATTTGCCACGGGGTTTTTAAGATGGTTCAACCTATTTGCCCAAATTTTAAAAACGGAAACATTAAAAACCGAATTTTGAGCTAGCTTTTATGAAATGGAAAAAATTCAGTATTACAAAGGTTTGA
>JAUJPO010000571.1:0-20604 GCA_032270745.1 Tiaropsis multicirrata | reverse complement strand
CTAATTGCTAGTGATCAAGATTTTGGAAGAGGACAATAGAAATCAACAATAAAAAATCAACCTAAATATGAAATAGAAGGTAGACAATTTTTTCTGTTCCGCAAGTTTCAAACATTTTTAGAAGTTTGATGTACAAAGCAACTTGGAATTCTTTTTTTGATCAACTACATTTTGAAAAATGTCGTCACGCCCGGCAAGACAACTGAGTGATTCAAAAAGCATTCGTTCTTTGGATTGCAACATCATGCCATTGGTGAGTTAACTTAAATTTTAATTGATTTCTTATTCCTTTCATTTTTATATCTACATTTTTTGTAGCTTTAGCTATATCCTTAAGCTTTTTTTTTTTAATTTCTTTATTTTGTAGATCAAGAAGACGGACACGGCCACAGCATACCGTGTTATGCTTAGCGAAGAGAAAAGGCTGCTCGTGACAGATCTTCGCCACCGTTTAGACGATTCTCTTGCCAATTTGGAAATCAAGTTTTTTATCTCCTGTATATCCGGGACAGAGTCCAACGCCAAAAAGAAAATTACAGAACATCATAAAAACACACCATTTCGGGTGTCAATAACATATTTCATTGTCCATGGAAAATCGACCAATAGGCACAAAATCACTCGAACCTTCCACAATACCACTGAAATGGAGTAATTTGAGAGCAAATAATCCAAAAGAATCGGAAAAAAGAGACGCCAAAAAGTCGATGATAGTTGAAATCAAATAATTGAGAGCAAATAATCCAAAAGAATCGGAAAAAAGAGACGCCCAAGATTGATAGATTGATCGATGATAGTTGCCTTCTTAAAACAAACCTTGAAGGGGGGGGGGAGCGTACGGGAAAGCGGTTTGTCGGTTTCGGGCCTTTTTTTGTCGGTTTATTGGTGAACAACCCTAAATTCACGCGGTTATCGGTGAAGGAAAATTACGCCGGTTTTGGTATTTTCCATTTTATTCTTCGGTTTAGCGGTGAAAAATCAGAATTTTGCCGGTTTTCGGTAATGGAAATTCACTACGGTGTCGGTAATTGACTCATTTTGCCTTTGGTGGCGGTGGCGTAGCTCTATAGCAGGCTGGGCGTGAAATTTTCCAGACGCCATTTTTACCGCGCCAACGGGTGATTGCTCCACATATCTAAGTTGAATATCCTTTTCTAACCAAACGATTAGATCTTTTTCATTTTTAACGCACCCTCATTGGTTGGATTACGAAGCTCTTATACTCTGATTGGCCAGAATATTTTATTTTTATTAAGTTCTCTTTTATCACCAAAAACAATCGGTTTATACCACATTATGCGGACCTTATGGAGAGCGGCTGAAAAAGTGAACCTTTTTGGGTTTTGGTTTTGGCTCGGTTTGGTGTTGACTGTATGAGCTTTAACTGTTGTCTGGCTGCAAGTCAGACTGCAGTCAAAGCCAATAAAATGGAGAAGCCATGTAGCTCTAGATCAAATCAAAGTACAATTGAATGTCGTGCAATTTTTTACCAGTTTGGTAAATCTGGCAAAAACTACATTGAGACTTTCGAATTTCGGCATCAATTTGAAGATGAAGCTCTTAAATCTTATAAACGATTCAAAGACATTTTACGGTAAGGTTTTTTATTGAATATCTTTCTCGTATAGATGGTTTGGATATGTTTTTATGCATCAAATAGATACAGAAATGTTGGAGATGTAAAGTGTAAAGAGGATTTTTTTATCTTTTCAAAAAATCAATATAAACTTATAAGACTTATAATATAACTTTCACGCTAGTTATTGGTTAAATAAAAAGAAAAAACAGTAAACTCCTATACACGCTTGCCTTTTTTCTGCCTAAAGCCCGGTCAGTAGAATATGAGATTAGTGTTTGTGTACTTCACACGAAATTTCAAAAAGATAAACATTGTAAAATATCTGCGTTTAGGAAAGGAAAGCTGAAACTGGACAGTAATTTAAGAAACCTATAGACTTCTAAACTCTACAGGTTTGTGTTGATTAAAAGCACTAAGTTGTTAAAAATTGTAAAGCCCACTGTTTGTTTGTAAGAATTTTTGTTTTATTGTGACCTACCTTCAAAATCAAATACATTTCTTTGCTAGTTCTTTGTAGAAAATTTGAAACGGGCTCGTATTGATCGCTTTTGATTTTTCTTTTCAATTTACCCTTCATCCCTAATGTCTTAACGGACACCATATCTGAGAGTATGAAATTCCATTCAATTCCACCATTCTTATTAAAAGTTGCTGCCAATATACTGTAGTGCGGAATCAATTATCATTCCAGAGTGTCTTTGAATGAACTGATAACTAGGACTTTAAAACTTGATTTTTTTTTCTTTTTAGAGAAATACGAATTGAAATCGTTACCTGAGGCTATCGGTATGGTATCAGAATCTCTATCTATTGTCTCATCGTATGAGAAAGATATACGCAAGACAGAAACAAACCTTCCAGTTTCTTTGACCGGAGCTCATGGTTTCGTCTCGACAAAGTCATTTGTTTCACTTCAATTAACGAAATGGTCACTGGAGAAATTGTCTGAAACTTGTTCTTCGTTCCAATACAACCAGACGAAAATGCTAAGCATGATGACCCTGTCTGTGGAACATTTTCACTCTACCACACATACAAAACAAGTTCTAATGAGTCAACTTCAATACGCCCGAGAATTCATGACGTCTGTAAAAGAGTCGTTGAAAAGGTTGTATCCGTGGTCGGTCCACTATTACACTTCAAGAAAAGGAAGCTGGTACCCGGCTACTGAAAGTTCAATCGATTTCAACGAGCTTTCTGGTGTGCTACCAAAGAAAAAAGCCGCTGTCCCAAAGATTTCAGTGATGGTATCAAAGTCACAGTTGGAACTAAAGGTTGTAAAACTTTACTTAGAGCATGCAATGATCGTGGTCTTGACGTTTTATATCGGTAAGTCTCACGTTTTTTCATACCTAGTATACATTTTCATAGGGTTTCCTTAGACAAGACATGCTTGAGCAACAGTAATAATGTGTCGATAAGATAGAAAGACTTATTACAGAACTTTTGTTTTTAAGTCAAGTCAGTGTCTTTTCAGTAAGTTTTACGAGATCTCTTTCCTTTTTTTGCATGAAGGGAGCTGAAAGAAGCATCAAGTTCAAGTAATCCCGTCGATGTATTTGTGCATCAGTCGTGCAGGAAAAAGTTTATCGACAGGCGTTCTATTCCAGAAGAGAAACCTAAGAAGCGTCTGAGATCGTTTCATTCGACTGAGACACACTTCAATTGGAAGACAAACTACTACTCCGAAAGGTCCTATAAATTAACCGATGTTCGTCCGTCCGTTCGTTCGTTCGTCTGTTACCAGCTTTTCTCCTGATTGGCTCATTAGTTTTTTCTATTTTTTTGGACAATGATGCAAAATAGTGATACCCAGAAAGTGACGGAGCCCGATTTTCGAAAAAAAATAATTTTGGGCAAATTTGGGCCGAAAACTGCCTAAAGATAGAGTTTTTTGGACAAAATTGCTTCATTAGTTTTTTTTTTTGCATAAAGACAGAGGGCAAGGTTCTCTAAAAAGTGGCTGAAGCTGTTTTTCCCGGAAAATTGTTTTTGCTCGTAAATATTGGTTTTTCGAATTTTGGGGAAATTCCCTTTTGTCATTTTTAGGGAAAATGAGCACTTCTCGCGATTGGCTTGGTATTTTTTTCTAATTTTTTGCATAATGATATAAAATTTAGTTCACCTTAAAATACGGATTTTCGTTTTTTTAGACCAGCGGCCGAGGTAGTGAATTGTGTCACTTCGTAGGGCACCCCTTAGATCAGGGAAAATTTTGCTCCTAATACACTGTAAAAACTCAGAATTGTTTCTAGTAAATATTTATTATAAATTTCCTTGATATCAGAAAAAAATTACTTGAAATGGTATTTCATGTTTTTTTCCAAAAATAGTGACTAATAATTTCCTTAAAACTATTTTATCATGGAAGAACGAGTAATTTTTTTCTTGAATGTTTCTCCTGAGGTCTTTCCAGAAAAAACTGTTCATGGGGAGGGGGTCCAGGGGTATGAAAAAAACCCTGAAAAATTGCTATATCCATAAGGTGAATTTACCATGTCTAGGTATAAATTTTTGTGTCCAGGGTCAATCTGATAGTTGTCCAGGCGGGTAAAACATTTGTCCAGGGGGTGAAGATTCGAAATGTCCAGGGGTGATCGTTGAAAAAATAATATCCTTAATAACCACCAATTCCTTTGTTTCGCGGGTGGAAGGAACACAAGTCACAGAGACCAACAGCTATCACCATGGAAACAAAACAACACCACCTAAACGTCACATTTCTACAAAAAAGTATTTGACGTCACAAAATCATTTCTATAAAAATCGAACATCCGACAAAAAAACACCAGTTGCAAACACACCATCACGAAGAAAACATCGAGGTTGACAGTGGTAGTTCCCTGCCGTAAAAACGCTTACCGCGCCCATTGGTTTATCCTTGGAAGCAACACAGCATCAACAAACAACAACACAAACAACAAACTATTATAAAAGCAACTAGATTTTCAAGAAATATACAAAAAACAACACAATAAAAACACCCTAAAAACGCATACAAGTGCAAGTAGTACATAAACTTTGGTAACTTGAAATGTAAAATCAAAATTATTGGGGGTAAAAATAAACTTTTTTGATCTGAGATTGAAATAGAAAGCGATTTTGTTCTTGTTGTAAAGATATAAATATTACGAATTTAAATCCTACCAATAAATTTCAAAAATGAAAATAAATTTAAGAAAAAAATCAACAGTTGTTCTAATTCATAATTCAATAACATCTCACGAGATAATTGCGCATTTTTCCCCTTATTGCGCAAAAATAAGTCCATATGTTACACGCAGAGGGGTGTTACACAAAAATTCACCTCAGAAAAGCTGTTTTGGAATGAATTAAATTTTCAATCTGGTTCAATAGGTGACAAAACAAAGCATTTTGGTATACTTGCATGAAAATTAAAGGCACGAAAAAAATCAGACCAGATGCGCGAAATTAAATATGCGCAAAAATTAGTATGAATAAGGTAGTAAATACTAAAACAATCTGTAAAAATAAGATAATAATTTTTATTCCAAATAAGCAAAACATTGTCTACTTTCGTAAAGGGTAACGTCCTTCTAAGCGACATCTAATTATATCAACTAGGGAGTACTTGGTTTGGATGTAATAAAAGTCGGTATAGTTTTTTAAGTGAAAAACATTGTAATCAATCAAGGTTTCATACGGCACAATCGACGTTTCATCGGTTTTTTCTACTTGATATGCTTGGAATTCATCATCAAAGCAAACAGTTTCAAAGTCTAGTACTTTAAAGTAGAGGAAGCCATGAATTAATAGAATTTGCTCAATCTTTCCAAATAAAGGTAGTTGGTTATTAACTTTCACAGCTAAAAAGGATTCTCGACAGTACTTGGTTCCGAACCGGACCACCCAACTTGCTTTGAAGCCTGCGTTTTCAAAATCTATACCTGGTAAATAATTAAGCTCATTGAATTTGTTCCTCAATTCAATTTTTTCATTATTAGCGAGTGGCTTGACAACTCCATTTAGTTGCTCTCTGTTAAAGAGTGGGTGCGAAGAGCAATTTTCTGAATTATCTCCATAGTTTGCAGTGTCAAGATACTGGTGGCGGTTAGCTAACGACAATGGAATATTTTTAAAATTTTGTGACTTGGCCAACGATTTGAAATACTTGTGGGCAGCCTCAAAACTGTAACATGAATATCGAATCGGAGGACCAAGTTCTTCAATTGAATTTACAAAATGAAGCATGTAATTGTGCTTTGGTAGGATATTATTATCAGGGAATAGACGTTTAAATTCTTTCAAATGGTTAGGTAATCTTCTTTTCAGAATTGAAATCGTTGTTTGTCCAATAACAGGAGAGATTAATATTTGGCAAATTTCGATCAAGTCAATAATTAATTTGACATATTCATCATCAAAACCAACCCAAGGACAAACAATGAAAGGAAATAATCGCAAAAATAATCGTGCTTGGTCTGCTTCAAATTTGAGTTTATAGCCACCTTGAAATACACTTTCTCTGATTGGCGGAGGTTTGGAAGATATTTCAGAATAACCGTATAAATGGTTGGAAAGGGAACCGTTCAATGTGTCTAAGGATACAATCTTTTGGGTATATATCAGCTCCTTCAGAACAAGTCTCAACTCATATTGTACAGTTCCTTCAAATAAAATGTGCATAATGTCCTGAGGAAGTTGAGTGATAATGTTGAAAGAAGGTAATCTACACAATGGACTTCTTTGATTTATACCGTAGGTGATCTTCAAATTATTTTGAAATTCACCAGTGGCATTCTCAATATCAGAGCAATGCTCCTCATAAAGTGCTTTAGTTCTTTGCGTTATTTTTGATAAATCAAAAACTGTTTGTAATGTATTAAAGTCACAAAAACAATGGCGACATTTTTGATATGCACCTCCAACACCTTCTTTAAAGCCTCCCCACAAATGTTGGCCTAGTGTGTCTCCTAGGCACATAACAACTTTCCCAAAAACGATTTGTTCCTCTTGATTTAAGTTCATAACATGTCCATGAAAAAGTAAAACTAAGTCATCGATTATGGGGGCCAGTATCTTACCAATTCCATATTTCTTGACGTTTGATGCTTTAGCGATGGCTAATAACTTAACAGCGCAGACTCTTGACCTGTATTTAGGTGAAATGTTAGCAACGCAATAGTAATACATGTCTATTTTATGCTTTGTAGCTGCACTACCAAGAGGATTGCAAATTTCAACTTCGTCGTGAAATAGTATGATAGCCAGTGCAGAAGGATGATCTTTAAAGAACTGATCACTAGTATATACCGAACCATCAAAAATATCATAGTAATATCCATTCCCAGTATGCTGGACTGGTTTTGATACTATGGAAGAGATTTTCTTGTTAGAAAGCATCTGCTGTAATGTCTCAAGAATAGGGATATATACCATTGTCTCATTTTTTCGTGAAATGATCCTTTTATTCTTTTTGCGTTTCCTTGTTAAAACAGATCCCAAGACAATCTCAATCGGTTTCACATGAGAAAAATTTGTTCTAATGAACGACTTTTGTTGGGCTTCGGTTGAAAGTCCCTGAAAAATGTTATTTCCATCACCAAATATTTCATCCAGTAATGCAACATTACCATTATCTGTTATGTTAAGTTCTTCAATAATCTTTGATTTTAAAATTGCATTTTGCTGTGCGACAAGACAAGACACGTTATCTTTGATTTTGTCCATTGTAGCCTGTAAAAATAAGTTAGAAAATATTATTTAATAAAGATATATAATCATTTGAAAGTTTGAATACCGTATTTCCTCAATTAAGCGCCGCGGCGCTTGTTAAATTTTCATGATTTTAGGTGCGGCGCTCATTAGAGGGCGGCGCTTATCAGAGGGCGGCGCTTATTTCGAAATTCGAAAATTTTGCTTTTAAAGTACTTCCATAACTCTACAAATTTGATTGAAATCGTGGAATTTGCATTCTGAGAAAGGTCATTTTTCCTTCTATATTTTACCATCAAGGTGTAACAAGACTAATTTGTGAAACGACTAATCTTTTGGGTTGGATATTAGAGTTATGACTTAGAATTTCTTCATTTCCCAGTCATTTTGCTAATGAGCACCGCATTAGGAAGTACGGTGCTTATTGGAGGGTGACGCTCATTAAAGGGTGGCGTTCTTAAAAATTTTTAGGTTTTAGGTGCGGCGCTCTTTAGAGGGCGGCGCTAGTTAGAGGAAATACGGTAGTCCTCATTTTAGTAAGTGTGACACTTTATTCACTCTTTTGGGTTTAATTTTAGGGGTTGGGTACTTTGGGGGAAAATCCTCTAGGAGACTTTGGCAAAACAATAAATCTGCAAGCTTCCAGTTATGACCTTTTTGCCTCCAAAAAAATCAGTTGCAAAATTTCTTATGAAAAAATAAATAGTGCCATGTAGAAATTTTACATTGAGGCTTATTATAAATATTAGTGCACCAATATATCTATATCTATACCTATATCTAATGCAAAATGTATGCCAGCAGTCTTACCTGTGACAGTTTATTACGTTCTTTAGATTTCAGTAAAAACATTGCGGCTGATTTCTGTAGGCACATTTCAGGAGTATCCTATAAGAGATAAGAATAATAATTTAGACTTTAGGGGTACAAACATTCACAGAAAGAAACTCTTGTGATTCAAATTCGCGAAAATTTATACTGCAAAAAATTCTAAAACTCAGAAATTTGAAAAGTTTTATGACCTCTCTGGATCAGTAAATTTGAGGTGGTGAAATGAAAGTTACCCAGTCATGAAAACGGACGAAAGTTATCCATGGTAGGGAAATTATTCGGCCTAAATAGTTCCGGCTTCTAGCTAGCTCTTCCTCAGAGCCATAATACCATAATACCATAATAGTAATAGTGAAAATGATCTAGATGACACACTGTCACTGTCCCTTTTTCATCAAAATGAAATATGTCACATGTTTGTTTTTGCTGCTCACGTTTGTTACCTAATCGTAAGATAAAATTTTGCTTACTTCAAAGGGATCTTGATCTTCCTCTTCTCCATTTTCTCCTTCATTCTCCTCCTCCTCTTCTTCTGAATCATTTTCATCATCAATATCATTATGTCCCATAACATCATCATGGTTATCTTCATTCAAACCAACTTCTTCATTGATTTCTTGATCTTCATTTTCCTGGTTATATTGTTCAATTTCATCAGCAGGTCTTGGTGGTAAATTGCAAGCAAGAAGAGGATTTTGTTGGTCGTAAACTTCTTTATGTTTTCTTGTTACATGTCTGTACAACGAGTTATATATAGAAAACGTTGCAGGACATCCGTTTACATTACAAACGGCATTGAAAGAAGATTGATTGGCATGAACCTGGCTGTAATGGTTAAGGAGATAACGAAGTGAAAGAGCTTGAAAGCGATTGCATATTGAACATTTGAAGACCTGTTGTCGGTCCTGCCTGTCCGCCATTTTGAATTTCAAATCACCTTATTATTTTCTCCTTGTTCCACTTTTGCACGGAAAGCGGGTAATTTTCAGCTGGTATTTCCTTGAAGCAACAGCGCGCGATATGAGAATTACGTAGCTTTCCGGATTCCGTGATTTTCCGGATTCCTAACTATCCGGAGCGCTGTAACATTCTGATTAATCTGATTGGTCAATCTGCTGTTTCTTTGTTATGAGAGCTTTCTTATTGGTCGTCAAGATCGTAATGTCAAGTTGAGCCCCGGAACAGCCCGGAAAGTTGTACTTTTGGTTGACGGTTGCCATTCTACATGCACGTGCGCTGTATTTGGCCCTCTCTCACGACTTTTTGTTCTCTGACTGGTTCGAAAGCAATCAAAATGGCACAAAAGCTGATTCTTGAGATCATCAAGGATTATCCTGATATAGGAGAATATTTTTTGGGTAAGTGTTCATTTTATCTTTATGGAATGCTTTCTACTTATATCAAGTTGTATATTATTCTGCTAAGTACAAGCTCCCAGTTTTTATGAATCATGGCAGAAATCATCGAGATATTGGGGACAGAAATATAAGTTTTCAAGGGCAGAAGCAAAATTCATTTCAGGAAGTTAAGCATATAATTCTTGTGATTTTTTATGGGGGGGGGGGTTGAAGCTCGTTTTTCAAGAAGTTTAAAAAAAAAGGGATGTCTGAGAGTTGAGTAAAAGTAAAGCATGGTTTCTTCAAGGAAAATGTCAGGAATTGTCAGGATAATATCTCTAATAGAAGACGTAAAAAATTGTCCAGTAAGGGGCCTTAAGGGGAAGAAATTTTGGCAATTTTGCGAATTGTCTAAAAAATGGCCAAAATTATTTTCATGAAAAGAGCCAAAACGACGAAACTTTCTGCTGGCAAAAGTTTGTACACTAAAGTACCTTAAGGGAACTAATTTTTGAACCGCAAAAAATAGTTCCCTTAACCAGACGGTGTCAATCGAACAACTTTGAACAAAAATTGCAATCGAACCAATTGAACATAATCGAACGCGATCGAATAATTGCGATTCGATTGTCGAACGCAATCGAACAGCCAATTCCTGGGTAATATTCGATTGTGTTCGATTGCGCTCGAGTAAGGCCTCAATCACATATAAGTTGTGTTCGCGTCATTTCCAGCCCCAAAATAGGAGTCGGTCGGTTGGTCGGCACTAAAATCATCGGAAAAATGCGCTCTGAACATAGGCGGTCAGTTGGTGCTGAAATCATCGGAAAAACGCGCTCTGAACATAGGTTTGTTTGCGCGGCAAGAATCATCAAGCGCGCTAGCTGCATTATGATCTTTGTTACATATTGCGGCTGCAAAAAACAGTTGCATCGCGCTTTTTAACGCCAAAAATCTTTGAAAAATTGCGGATTAAAAACACTTGATGATCCAATCATCAATTAATGCTGAATGTACTTAATGCTTTGAAAAAAATTTGTAAAAAATCCGATAGATTTCCGACTTTCCGACTGAAAAGTGTCGAATTTTTTTAAGATAGAAAGTGAGTCGGTCGGAAGACGCGAACACAACTTATTTGTGATCTAGGCCTAAGTTTCGATTGATTCAATTGATAGTCGATTATGTTCGATTGGTTTGATTACATTTGATTGATCTTCGATTTAAATCGATTACGATCATGTTCGATAAGTTTGATTGCGATTAAATTAAATTGGATCACTCCTTTAGAGCTTTTTTAGTGTGGGCGTCCGAGCGTTTTAAGTACCGTACGAGGGCAAATAAAATTGAATACAATTGAATCAATCGAACGTAATCGAAGCAATTGAACGGCAAATCCTGGGTAATATTCGATTGCGATTCGATTGCGTTCGACAATCGAATCGCAATTGTTCAATTGCGTTCAATTGATTTGGCGTTCGATTCGTTCGATTGACACCGTCTGGCCTTAAGGTAGAACCTTAATTTTAAAATTTTAATTTTTCTTTCAGAAAATGACAAAAATGATGATTTTATACTCGGAATGGCATACCCAGAATACAAAAAGTTTTTGTCTTGCTTCCCACCGCTGGATAGGAGTGGTGCATGGAATATTGTTCAGGTACTTAGAATTTTAATAGGCACATTCCGCAAGCACAAAAAAAATGATAACGAGAACGTTAACCCTATTCGTACTAGGGGGGGGGCAATATCTTTTCATCAATCTTTTCTGCCAAATTGTTTGTTTTTTTCTCTCTTTTATTTTTGCTGTATACTTTTGTCAAGTTGTCATTGTCAAAAATACTCTTGAAAATAATTGTTGAAAGTTAGACAGTCTCTGATAGGGACAGAAGCTGACAGAAAAAGGGCACTTTTTAGGCAGGAATACCTCAGAGGCCCCACAGTTTTTATTGAAGGGCAGCATCTGATAACTGGGCGCTGTTTGCACTTAGAAAATTGTCTGCATTTTTAAAGTAAGTTTTCACGTTGTTGTTGTTGTCATTGTCGTCCTTGTGTGAGTGTGGAAAATCTCTAATGTTTGTTCTCTAATCTTTTTTTGTCAATAGGAGACAGTAAATATCTTATCAAAATATTTTTGTATACTGTAATCTATTAGTATCTACTCTCTGGTCTCTAATAGACAGGGGGTCTGGAATAAGCGGGGGGTTGGAAAAAACCTCAAAATCTAACAAGCGGGGGGTTGGATCTAAAATGTCCTGGGTGGAAAATTTTGGAAAAGTACTTTAATGTCAGAAATTTTCGCGTCCAGAAAATTTCGCGAATTTCGCGAATGACCACTCAATTCGCAAAATTAAACGGTCGCGAAAAAAATCTTCTGGTTGATTCGCGAACATTATTTCCCACGAGACACAGTTTTCAGACGTCCTTGATCTTATTTTTGCTTATTAGAACATAAAAACAGGCTTTTTAGCTTATTTTACCATTGCTTTTGTCTGGGAAAATCCATTTTCGCGAAAATTAATTCATGCGAACAAATTATTCTTGCTGATTCGCGAAGTTAAATTCCATCAAAACACGCGAAATTTCGCGAATGGCTTGATTCGCGAAATTTTCTGGACGCGAAATTTTCTGACATTAAAGTAGTCTTATACAGAAGAATAAAGGCAAAAGAAGGAACTTTTAAAATTATTTTTCCAAAGATTAATTAGGGGGGTTGGAATAAGAATTAATTAGCGGGGGGACGTCTATTAGAGACCAGAGAGTAATAATGCATAAAGCTGTTAACTATTTAACATTTCTTGTTGTATGTAGAATTGGTTGAAAACATGCGATACACCACCGATCTCCCCAGCCAACTTTGGGCAGCAAACAAGTATGTCAACAAACAAGACAAACCAGCTGTTTCTGAACCTGTCAGATTCACAACCAAATATCACCCCAAGAAACAACTCTAAACCAAATATGAAGTCTGCCTTACGTCAAGATAACATTCCGACAAGCCCACTTTTACTCACCCCGTCAGGTTCGCAACCAAATTGCACCCCAGGAAACAACTCGAAATCTTCAAGTCCACTTTTACTCACCCGGTCAGGTTCGCAATCCCTGTCTGATTCACAACCAAAAGGCACTCCAGGAAACAACTCTAAATCAATTTTGAAATCTGCCTTACCTCAAGAAAACATACGGATTTCGGATTTTTCATGGCTAGAACCTGCGAAAAACCCACATCAGCCCGACATACTTGTCATAAAGCCACCAAGATTCATTGTCTACAAAGACCAAGAACTTGTGAACACCGAGCTTGCTGGAGGCTTAAACAAATCACAAACCGAACGCCTTGTAAGAACAACAATTACGAACATGCAAGCAGACCTGTCACTCCGTGATCACCCAAGAACTCCATCAGATGAGGAGTTAATTGAAATGGGCAAGGCCCTAACCATCTTATACCCGTCATTATTGGATGATTTTGACTCTCCTGTAAGTTATGATGATTTATTTTCCAAAAAGGATTTCTATAAAAGCTTTCATGTAAAAACTTTTTATAATACGTTTTTTTATAAGCATAACGCTCAGTCAGGTTCAACCGTCCTTTTCGGCGTCGACACCAAAAACAGCGTTGGTTGATCTTTTCCTTAGGAAACCCAATACAAATTGTTTTAAAAAGTGATTAATTGGCCATGCAACTTTTTGAAAGACCTGCAACCAAAATCTTTGATTGTTTTGTCATTTTTAGCCAAATACTGAATTAAATAATCCAGGGCCTGAAAAAATTTCACCAGGGCAATTTTCCCAAAATTCTATTTTATGGTTTTCCAGTCAAAATCACGACCCCTAAATTTTGACGAACATAAAGAAAGCGCAAACCCTAACATATCATATATCATTGGAAAGCTCTCGAAAAACTATATAGAGTACCTTTAAGCGAATATATTCGATTTCTCAAAACAACTTGAGAAAATTATGGTCAAAGGGGTACCAATCTGACGTTTTTGATACTTTTGACGTCAATTTTTTCGAGTTGTGCAAGGAAATCGAATATGTTTGTTTAAAAGTCCTCTACATAGTTTTTCGAGAGCTTTCCAATGATATATAATATGTTAGGGTCAGAAGTTTCTGCTTTTCGATTTTTGACACTTTTATAAACAAAATTTGCACTGTCTTTTGGTGTAAAAAACTGACCATTGGCGTTGGCATTGAGGCCAAAAAGGGCAGTTGGACTTGACTGCGCTTATAAGCATATCCAGGCTTAAATCTTGCAAAAACTTAGGCATTGCCTAAGCATATGCTGAGCCTCAATTTTACAAAATTTAAAAAACACCCATAATGTCCAAATTGCACCATCACATAAGCATAGCATAAGCATATTCTCAAAATAATTTACCCAGTGGTTATAAAAAACATGTATACCTTATTGGTATTATATTTCGCGGGTACTTAATTTTGCGATTTTTCAGGTCAAATTTCGTGAAATTTAATACCGTTTAAATTTTTCAAAAATATAAAATTGCAAGATTAAATACACGCGAAAAATTTTCAAAATAGGCCGAAAATCGCAAAATTTTCAAAAATGAAAGACAATGAAATTTTTGAGGTATTAGTTTACACCCAATACGTTGTGTTTCAAGCGAAATCAGTTATTTTTTTTCTTTATTCCCTCTTTTTGAAAACACCCAATTTAGTGAATCGCGAAATTTAATACACAAGAAGCACATTTCCTCGAAAAAAATTTGCGATAACATGCGAAATATAATACCAATAAGGTACTGGCATGTACTGATATGTGGTTTTCGGGAATTGTGTATTAATCTTAAAATTTATCATTGATTATACATTTTTTCTTCAGCTGCTTACTTTTTTTCTTTTTGTTTTGAGTATGGCACTGCTTGTCTATTCTTTTTAAGACAAATATAAAAATTAGAATAATGTACTTTTGCCTGCTTTCGCTAAAATGGGAGTGTTTCTAAAGAATTTGCACAAAAATTAATTCTCTGAAACTTTAAACTATTCCGTCAATATTGACCTGGTCTGCAGCATCTTTTCTGTTTTAAATTTTGGGAGGGGTCAATATCCTAAGTTTCATGACCCTTCTCCCAAAAACTTTCAAAAACCTTCATATTTCCAGTATTCGAAAATGTAGATAGAATTTATCTTTTTTTCTTTAAGGATGATTTGGTAAACAAGCTATCCAGAAGGGTCTACAATGACCCCAATTGTAAAGGTATGGTACTTTTTTCAGCTTACTTACCAATCCCCCGCCCCTGGAAATTTTTCAAAAAATTTTCTAGCCATGCCTTACTCATTTTGAACCTCTTGTCTATCAAAATTTGGAAATCATCTTTATTTCGCCATAATTCTTCTATAATTGCCACTTCTAATTTTATGCATGGGGCAATTTTTTTTCCTAGATCACAAATTAGCTGCGTATGAAAGGTCTTACTTTAGGTCATGATTTTAAGAGGAAGAGCTAAATCTAGCAGTTTTTATATTTAAGCTTGGTTTTGACTTTTTTATTTTAACATTTTTCCTGTGCTTTTCCAACTATAAAATGTACTCAACACTGATTGCCTATTTTTAGCTATCAGCGAGGCAATGACTACAAGAAAGAAAGAAAGACAAGAAAGACAGAAAAGGAAAATAGCTACCTCTGCATCAACCTCATCTGGTGCACGATCAAAAAAAAAGAAAATAAGTTTTGCCGCTGGAAAAGGTAATTACACAATTTTCATCCTGTCTATTTAAAAATTATGCTTTGTAGTGCACTTGTTAAAACACTAAAAGACTTGTGAATTATTATAAGTTTTTTTATTCCTTTAAAATAATAGTTGGAAGAATAGCTCAAAACAGTGCTCTAGGGGCGTACGGGATTGAGGGTGTGTCGGTATTGGCCATTTTTGCATTGGTGTTTCGGTGTTGGAAGAAAATTGTTGGTATTTCAGTGTTCTCAACTTCAGTCGAGCTAGAATCTGACAATGTCTGTATGTATGTCTGTCCAAAAACTTTGGGGCAGGCTGGAGACTTCAAAAATCAATCGATTTGGCTGAAATTTTGCACACTTCTTCCTTGGGTGAATACCCGGGGGTGTTTTTTTCATTTTTTGAAGATTTTGATTTTTAGGGCGTGGTCACAAGTTTTAGCCCCAAAGCGAGGCTAAAAACTTTGGGGCCGGCTGGAGACTTAAAAAATGGTCAGATTTGACTGAAACTTTGCACACTTCTTCATTGGGTGAATACCTGGGGGTGTGTTTTTCATTTTTTCAAAATTTTGATTTTTAGGGCGTGGTCACAAATTTTTGCACTTACGAAAAAGTTGAAATAGCTGATTGGATTTCTAGAACCCCGAGATTTTATTGATTAAACTTAGTTATCAATTTTACAATTGGGCCTACAAATTATACAAATAATACTGAAGTTGAGCCCAGTGCGGTAGCACGTTCGACAGTTGGGTATGCGTTGTGGTGATTTATTCAGTCAGTGTTGGCGGTGATCTAAGTAAAATCTGTCGGTATTTCGGTGTTGACAACCCTTGTACGCCCCCCACTGCTCTCTTGATTAGAGTTCTGGCTGCAATATATGAGGTTTTTCCTGTGGCCATGAAGGGCAACTGTATTAAAAATCATCTAATTATTATTCATTTATTCTGTATGATTTATTTCTAAATTTTATTGTTTTTCACAGGGAATTCGTCAGAACACGTTGGTACACCAACCAATTCACTGATTGATGTTGATATGGACCCCATCAACCCATCGAATCAGGAGGAAATTGCCAATCAAGATACTGCAAATCAAGATACTGCCAATCGAGATACTGCCAATCAAGATAATTCCAATCAGGATATTGCAGATCAGGATATTTTAAAGCCTTCAAGCGAAAACCAAAATACCAATCTGAATACTGTTTCAAATTCTACCGACAAAACAAATTTCGATGACAGCCAATATGAACGATACAAGAATGCAATGTCAAAAGAATGCAAGAAGTCAAGGAAAGATTTGTCATCAATCCACTTCTACTTAAACAAAACTTTCATTGGTAGAAGGTCATTTGTTTTATCTTTAAAGAAGGACGCTGACAAAGCGGAAAGGTTCTTTGAGGAATTTCCTGCAATGAAAGATCCCACAGAGGTATGTTTGTATTTTCTCAGCTTCAGTTGAGCTAGAGTGTCTGTCTGTCTGTGTCACAAAAACTTTATGGCAGCCTGGAAACTTCAAAAATGGTCGAATTTGGCTGAAATTAGGCACTCTTATTTCTTGGGTGAATATCTTGGGATGTTGTTTTTCATTTTTCAAAAGTTTTGATTTTTTGGGCCTTGGGAAGTCTTCTGACAAATCACAAAAAAATGGTAATAAAAAATCTTACTTGATTAAATAGTATCTAAAAAAACTACCTTTCATCTCAAAATAGGTTCAAAGTTTTTCCAGCATTGATCAAACAAATATTTTTGAACTAAATTTAGTAAAAGACTTCTTTTTTGATCTTTTAGATCGTGAATGAGGTGAGGAGGGTGAGGAAAGAACCAGAGCTCCTGACGCATGATGCATACATGAACAAAATCAAACAACGTCTTATGGCAAATTTAGACAATTTCATTTACTATGGGATTTCGAAAAGGCTGAAGCCACCAGCATCATTCAACAGAGGTAGTGTGTTTTTTTGCTCAGTATTTTGCATATTTTTAAACTTTGAGATGGGCTGTACAGCGTCAATTCAGGTAGACATGGGAATGATTTTTTTATTATCATCTCTTTAATCACCAAAAAATTGGTATAAACTTAGATTTTGTTTTTTCTTGTTCCTTAACATTTTCCTTTTTTTTCAGATGATAAATTGCGCTTCCTTTTGGAAAATCTCACCAAAATTTTCCAAAAAAAGCCTGTCAAGAAGATGCTGTTTGTTGAAATTAACGTAAGTCATGATAATTTTTTGGACCTACCTGGAGGTGGTCCTATAAATTAACCCATGTTCATTCGTCCGTTCGTCTGTTACCAGCTTTTCTCGGGATTGGCTCATTCAAATTCTCTGATTCTGATTTGGCACAAAGGTGCGTGACTAAAAACCCTCGAATGTGACGGAGCCCGATTTTCGAAAAAAATATTTTTGGGCAAATTTGGGCCAAAAAACGGGGTTTTTGTCGACTTTGTGAAAAATTGGATCATTAATTTTTTCTGAATTTTTTCATTCCATTTTTACTATTTTTTTCAGGAAAATGATGATCCAGAAAAAGCAAGATTTAAAATTTCATCGTGTCACCCTACCCTGATTATTGGAAAAACAACCGCCATCCTTGTGTTAAATAAAACCACAATATTTTGTGACGATTTACTTGATGCCATAGTGTCTCTTTTTGCATCTTTTTATGTGTTCGACATGAATTATCCTAAGGGCTTTGAAGTAGCAATGGCGGTGCTTCAAATATTAATCTTCAACGACGGGAATACTCCCAAAGATTTAGTACAAACAGTCAACACGGAATTAGAGGGTTATCAAACCTATATTGGGTGTTAATGTTGAGTTATCAAGGTGATCACTTTCGACGATCGTAAAAGCGACAGTTTTATTGGATATAGCGATATTGTTTTATTGGAGTTGGATTTTTAACACTTTCGTATTTTGTTTACATTGTTTTCTTTTGTTTGTATTGTTTTCTTTTGTCAAGTAGCTTTGCAGGTTAAGTGTATAAATTTTAACTTGTATCGGGATTTGCTGATGTGGTCCAATTCTCGCTCTTGAAATAAAAAGTGAAAAACATCTTCTGATGAAAAATTACAATCACAATTAGGGAAAAAATTAGCCTTATTACCTGTAAATTATCTCAAAAAATTGGATGATGCTTACTTAATATTGCATGTTGTTTTTAACCACAGGTGTATTTTATCAGTTAATAAGTATACATTTTTATAAGCAACCCCAATTTTGTGCTCAGAACGAGAGTTTTTAAGAAATTTCAGCATTATTATCGAAATTTTGATACCTTATTAAAAATATTGTCTCTTTACCTTATTTTGTGCCTGAATTACCTTAAATTTGGTATCGAAAATACCTCCTTGCACAATTTAGTGCCTCTTTTAGGTTAAGCTTTCAGGGCTAGGTTGATAAGTTAAGCTGTTTAATTTTTTAGCCATGTAGCTTTAGCAGCCCGGGTGCTTAACAAAACAATGTGTACCGCATATTATTTAATGTTTTAACAAACTTATTTTAAACAACAGACTATATTTTTAACCATAGGATTACATATTTTTAACCACATACACATATTTATAACCACATATATTTTTAACAATGGGATCATATATATTTTAACCAAAAGCGAAACTCCATGCCGCTACTAGGATCTGAAGTAATTATCCAACGATTGTTCGTCCATCCACCTCCCAAAAAAATGAGAATTTGATTAGCCTTATCTGTTAATTTGTATTTGTACTACTATATTCTGTTCAAAACCAAAAGTATAGAAAAGAATGCTAGTTAAATTTGTAAATTTTAATAGCAAAATTTTTCATGAAGAGTGGCTCGCCCATGGTGGTCTTTTTAACTTTTTATTTTTCCAAACATTTATGTTTATTGTTGTACAGAGTCAGACTTTCAGCAGAAAAGAAGAAAAAAAACAAATAAAACATATCTTATATTAAGTAATTCAATACTTGATTTTTTCTAGTAATATAATACTGAAACTAAGTAAATTATCCTAAATATACGGACAAAATGGATTAAGTAAAATATTACTAGTTACAATTTTTTTTTTACTGAAAACAAAACTGAGTTTTTACAGTGTAGGGTGTAGAATTAGCAAAATTGCCTCTCGAATATCCTGCATTTTTCGAGTAAATCGATTTTTAGTTAATCGATAGAATTTATCAAGGGTCCCCCCCCTTTACAAGCCATTTTTTTGAAGTCTGAAAATCAAATATTTGATGCCACGAACGGATTCAGCGTGAAAAGTAGATACAGAAAATGGGGTTATTTGTTAAGTTTTGAACACCTGGTGCCGAGAAATGGCTTGTTTAAGGCCGAAAATCGACGTTTTCGGCGTTCTTCGATGACGTGAGCATTTTGCTGAGAACATTTTCAGAAAAAATGAATCCCACAGCTAGATAGCCCTATCCAAAAATGGTATGGTTTGTTAAATTTCAAAGTCTACATCACGAGATAATTCACTTTTAAGGTGTGCAAATTCGCCGAAAAACTGCTGACTCAGCAAAAAATATCGATCATCTTCAATATTCGAATCAAAATATCTCGTGATCTAACACTGTCTCTTGGATAATCAGATAGTTGTTTTTTGTTTGACATCATCTTTTTAGGGAGGAGGTTTTGCTGAAGAGTTTTTGAGGGTGCAATGAGCATCTTGGCACAGCTTACTCATGGGTGGAAAATTGACAAAACCTCCGATTTAATTTTTTTCCTCTGGAAATACATACCCTAAACATTGTTCAAATGACCATCTTTAATGTTCTGAGGGAAACACGGGGGGAGCACGGGGTCGGTGTAAGTGGGATTATATGTTAGGAACTCACGTCGTAGCTGAGGTTTTGAGCATTGATAGAAAAGATGTGTCCATTGTACATTTAAAGATGTGGGAGAAAAACATGCTCACAACATGTTAAAGGAAATTACTAGGACCCTCAAGATGCTTTATAAATACCGTATTACTTTGAATAAACGCCTCCTCAAATAAACGCCCCCTTCTAATAAACGCCTACCTCTTGTTTCTTTTTGTCTTTTAGCTTCTCCTTCTTCTTTTTCTAGAAAATATGGATGGCAGCTTCGAAGAGCTAGTCCGGTTAATCCGTGAAAATTCTTATGGAGATTCATTTCCAGCGGCCATTCAAATCTACGCCG
Organism: Tiaropsis multicirrata; assembly: GCA_032270745.1. NCBI lineage: Eukaryota > Metazoa > Cnidaria > Hydrozoa > Leptothecata > Tiaropsidae > Tiaropsis > Tiaropsis multicirrata. Next base: position 343 of record JAUJPO010000571.1, on the reverse strand, counting down.
CGGCTGCGATGGCTCTGCATTACGAGGCAGTGTTCAAGTCCCTGGAATCTTGCCCAATGCCGCTTGTAATAGGTGTTTCTGGAAGTGGCAAATCAACTCATACACGCCTTGCTGCACATGCTGTTGGAATAAGTGATTCAACACATCGTAAGAAATCAATATTCTCTATTTTATTAGAGACATTTTCCCGAGTCTATGCGAATGAGTGCAAACTATTTTTAGCATTCAAAAAGCTAAACTAAATTGACGTTACTTTATCACTTCAATGCAAGGACATCTTACATTTTTCTTCACAAAAGCGCTCCTACACTTTTTTTTTTTTTTTTTTTTTTTTAAAAATTTA
>JAUJPO010000460.1:0-20607 GCA_032270745.1 Tiaropsis multicirrata | reverse complement strand
CTTTTTATGTATTTTCTGGTTATTAAAGTCAATTGCTGATAGGAAATATTTAACCGCATCTTGCGGCTCTTGTTTATTTATCACATGCTCCTTGGCGCTGAGATCATAGTATTTATATTTTATATGCTAGGCCTATGTCTTATTTTAGGTAGGTGTCTGTCTTTCTGAAAAAATTGGTTTTGGTTTGTCCCAACTCCATCAAAGTTTTGGATGTTGTCAGCTGTCTATACCTAAAAGACAGCATTCCATGCAGATTTAAATGAAGATAATACACCTCTTGACAGTTTTTTTGAATGCTTTGATGAACACGTCTAAGCACCGGTCTGTTAAGCGAGTACCAGACCAAACCGTATCGCCAAATAATAGAGATTTTATATTTTCTGTCTTACCAAAAGAAAGAAAAAGAACTCTTTTCGTGTTGTACTGTTTAAGACATGTGGTGTTTACTTGCATTCAAGAAACACTGTTTTGAACGATTTCATCAAAATCTGACTTAATGCATGAGATTATTGGCAAAATCTTTACGGTAACATTTTTATTGAAAGTTGTCCGCATTCTGAGCCAACCTTCCAGCGGGACAAACAAATTATATATTGTTATACATTTTTGGAAAGCATTTTTTGAATAGTTTAATGGTGCTATAAAGGTTTTTTTCTATTCACAGTATATTTTATTTACATCTGAAATGAAAAATTTTCATATTTTATCTTTCAATATCTACTGTACCTTCCGCATTCCAAAACTCAAACTCGAATTTTTTTTAAGGTCCAAAAAATGAGAACTATTAGTAACTCAAAAATGTAGAGCTTTTTATATGGCTTTGTGGTGTTTTTTTCAGTCCTTCTCTTGGAATCTGAAGTTTATCGGATCTCTATAAGAGCCCCTCCCCCCGTGGTTTGCGTGACTGCGTGAATGGGCTTTTTTTGTTGCGTGAATGCGTGAATTTCAAAAAAAATTTGCGTGAATGCGTGAAAGGGTATTTTTGATGCGTGAATGAGTAAAAATCATAGTTGTCATTCAGATTAAATTCTACTGTTTCTACTTCAAAATTGTCAAAGGAGTACATTTCAATTTTTACAAAATTCAGAAAATCTCCCTTTCACAAAAAAGCTTCTTTTTCTGTTAATATCTTTTTAAAAAGGCTTTTTTTAGCCAATCTAGAGAGCCTCCTTCAAGGCTTTACGCTACCGTAAAAGTAAAGTAAAAGTTTTTCAAACATAATCAAAAACCCTGGATGAACAATTAACTTTGTAGGTATTTTCTAAAATTTTCCTAGTCGGACCCGCACCCAACCATGACTATACTATACTGATACTGCATTTTATTTCAATGAGACTTTAAATTAACCCACCTTCAACCTTCAAAATCAATATTGCCTGTAACAAGAAGTGTTCTTTTTCCGGTGCTTCAGGGAGAAAGATAACTTTTTAGAAAAATAATTAACTAACAGCTGCTGGGGGGACCCTGTTTTGCAGCAAAAACCTAATGTAAATTGAAGTATTTCGTTATAAAAGGGAAGGTTTTGAAATTTTATATGAATTTCGTTTGGGGGGTTTGGATTTATGCGTGAATTGCAAATTTCCTCCGATTTCCGTAAAAGTTTTTTTCTGATTTTGGAAAAAGGTTTTAAGGTTTACGCCACAACAGAGTCTATTTTAACCACAATCGGTTATTCACTGTAAGAGATTCAGACCAATGTTATATTTCTTACTTATCCTTGGATCTTGAATCTTGTATCTTGAAATCCTATAGCATTTTGTGCATGTGTAAGGCCGTAGTATAAAAAAGCTCCGGCTGGAATGTTAACGGCATTGTTTTTGCCAACAAATTGATGTTCTATCTGTACGTTATAAGAACTTTAATGTAGTAAGCCAAAGTAAACCTGATTTTTAAAGTTTACGTAATTTTCTTCTTTTTTGGCAACAATTACTCTTTTACGTCAAGTTGCCCCCAAAAAGTACTTAGTTTTTAGCCTCACTTTTTCATGCTGTAATGTTTCCCATTGTATTCCTGATAAAATTTCCGTTCCAATGAGTGATCAACCACCTCTCAACTCCAACCCAACTTCGAGATATCGACTTTTAAAGTTTTATCCATTTTGATGACGTCACGTGGGTCCCAATTACCCCATAAAGTAATAAATAATTCGCGAATTTGGGAAAAAACAACAAAAATGCTTGCATCGTTACAGATCATTGTTATGAATTCGTTTTGGGATTCTTACAGATAATTAAGAAAAAACATCGTTTTTGTACCATTTTGATGACGTCATAAAATCTAAAATGCTAATTTTTTGAAAAGAAGTTTAACTTTTCCCTCAAAAGTTTGTTTTGGAATAATTAAGCTTGTCACCATACTGAGAATTTGAACAGCAAGTGGGCGGGGGCGTAGCTAAACTCAGTAGGGTATCCAATTTACCACTGTAATAGCTTTTAGTTATACAATTAAGAAGAGAACCAATTTCAAAAGTATTGTATGCAATGCAATTAATTATTATTCCATCAAATTTAATCTAATTTAAATATTCTTAAAACTCAAAAAAAGAAAAAGAAAAGGCAAAAAAAATGTTGGTTACTGACAATGGCGCTCGCTATGAACGAAAAATGTGATAAAACAACAAAAGTCGCACATAGCTCTTTTGAAAGATTATCCAAAGTGTAATATTATTGAACATTTTGTAATCTTACAGCAATTATTGGAAATAAGTAACAAAAATGAAGATTTTCTCCTATACAGATTGTTATTTCGTCCAATGTAACCCATCAAAAAACATCTTAAAAAAATAACATAAAAATTTCTTTTAACTTTTTATAAGGGAGGGTTAAGTAACCGCACGAAAATCACGATAGTGTCTTTCTCTCTTTCTTTGCCAGGATAGTACGGGTGCCAGGATAGTACGGGTGCCAGGATAGTACGGGTATCAATGAAAATACCATAAAACCTGTCACAAAATTTCGTCCTAGAACCGTACTAGAGTGATGCAGATACATATTTGCTGCAGGTCACGGGTCAAAGCCCGTTGGTCGTCGTTATTTTCTTACTTAAATTTCCTATTGTGACACTGTTCGGGCAGAGTAAAAAAAAACCGAGATTATACCGGTGCCGAAAAATCTTGACAATCTCATATGTTGGCATTCGATGGGTTACAATGGACTCCAACGTATACCCTAAATAAAAAAAAACACCCAATTTTCCTTACGATGTTTCGTGGAGACTAATAAAAATTTAATTATGAGATACCACACTGACAGATGATTTTTTCCACTTCTTTTCTGAATTTCAGAGGGATGGCTCTATCTAAAGACCTCAAAAATAATCTCCAATATTAAATTAACCTCGTTCTCGATGATGGAATGAAAATGAGAAAAGTAAAATGAAAAGATAGTGAAAACAGAAACCCTAAAAAAACTACGATATAAATACTACTATTATTAATATTTAAAAAAAATTTAAATGATAAATTCCTCCATTACTGTTAAAACCTTATTATTCACTTTATTTAAAAAGGAGGTTTAAATCTGTCATATGTGTGTATCTTCATTGTATACGTAAGGTTATCAGATCCAAGACCAAAATATTTTAAGGAAATTTGAAAATTTTGATTAGTCTAACTAAAATAAATCGCTTGATCGCTTGTTACCTTTATTCGTATTAATTAATTAATGCGGGATAAATTGTTTCTTATATTTTCGAATTTGGCCCTAATTCGCAAAAATTTGTCTCGCGAAAAATAGCAGAAAACTAGCATTCGCAAAATTAGTTTCACAGTCAGTCAGTGGCAAAGATTTGCACACATTATTTCGTTGACGCATAGATAAAAAAATCTTTTTTCATCGCAAAATACAAATTTTTTCGGTCCTCATTCGCAAAAATAAGTATCACAAAAATTATCCTGCATACAGCTGAGCAATCTATAAAAAAATAATGAAATTTACATCAAGAAATTCCACAAAGACGTTCAATTTATTTTCTAAGACCTATCTTATCCTCTTATAGATGGAACAAGGGAGGGATTACATCCTGCGTGAATATTACAAAGTCAAAATTGAAAAAATATATTTCATATGATTGCCCCGCAGGGGCTTTTGTTGCTTCACGTAGCGGACTTGCTCGCCAGAAAAATATTCATGTTTTGATGTTTTGTTTCTTGAACTTTGAACTTTACCCCGTGATGATTATGTAGAACTTTCACTTTCGGTTTTGTCTTATCGGATAATCTTTCTCACACATGAAGTAAATATTTGTAAATGTTCCTTTAATAAACAAGTAAACAAAAACCTTTTAGGTATTTTTCAACTAACACCATATGATAATTGCAGCTGTTTTAAAAGTTTACGTATGGTGGAGCAGTCTATTTCTATTTGATGCTAGGAAGTGCGTAGTCTCACAGCTATTGATCAGGTTTTCTTATGACTTTAAGCGTAAGCTTTTTCTCGTCCTAACGTAGCTTTGCGGCGGGGCATTCATAGCGACAGCTATTTGCTAGTAATAATAATGGAGACTTTTTGCAAACTATTAGAGTCTTTCTTAAAATCCAAGCACCAGATTGCATTAATAAACAAGAAAATATATACTATTTTCTGAAGAAGACATAATTGGTAAAAAATAAATCTAGGTATATGACATTAAGCAACTTTTTCCTCACCACCAAACCCCTGTATTTTCTTAAGATGTAGAGAATACATTATAAGAGGTATAAGCCTCCGTCACGGAGTGTCTTTACAACCCAAATATAGAGACACATTCCATCATCACCTAGGACGCTCCACCGCATTTGTTGTTATCTACATATCCTCGGCATCTTTGAGAATGGTTTTGAATGAGAATGGTGTAAACTTGATACCTGTACCGTGATAAAACTTACTATTGAATTCCACCCTGAATTAAAAACAAACAAAATGTGTAATTTTATTTTCAGTGTTATTTCTTAGTAAATAAAGAATATTCATCAAACGGTTTTGTTATTTTCAAAAATCAAGAGCCATATGGATTATATATATTGGTTTACTTGACATCTTACATATGATATATAACGAGCGTGCCACAAAGAAGTTTGTATGTTTGATGGTCTGATGGTCTGTCCCTTTGAACAACTGGGCCCCGGTATTTTTCCCGAAAAATCTATCAACAGAGAAATTAAATTCATAGTGCTATTGGCAAACATTCCTGATTCGATTTTTATTTAACGGGCAATAAAATCATCAATACGCTACAAGTTTCCTTTTTATAAGAACATTGAGGTTGAGATTTGTTCAAAAATTAAGAACATCTTAAGAACGTGAGCGTGCAAAGAAACCAAAATTGTTCTACTCGTAAAAAAACGTGCATAAATGTTCGTTATTCGTGAAAATGTTACAGCAACCAGCAACTGATCTCTACCTCGTCGAGTTTCCGCGCTAGTTTGACGTTTTGTTTATTTTTGACAACACAAATCCGTCATGTAGTTTCTGTTTTAAAAATAAGAAACGCTGAACAATCTGAAACAACATGTCGGATTTGATGTTGTCAAAAATCGCGTTTAGCGTTAGGAAACGCTGAAAAATCGGAAACATGGTGGATTTGTTGCAAACTATTTCCATGAAAATCCGTACTAGCCTATGTAGCACATTAAAAAGTACAAATCAGTGTGGGTGTTACAAACTTACCAATGCAAACGGAGCGTGTGCAAGAAAGCGGAGAGTCCTTCCATGACCAGCAAAATCCCAATAGTGAGAACTGCAAAGAAAAAGAATTGTCACTTTGAAAAATGTTTATTCGCTGAAAGAAAAGCTGTTTCAGAAAAAGAAAAGAGTGCACCGGAAGGTGAGGCTATTATAATCTTTTTCTCATAAATCACCGGCATAAATTATATTTTTGACTCGGCCTGGAAAGCACTTTAACCCGCAGACACGAATTATTTCTGCAACAGCGAAATACAATATTGAGTTAAATAAAGAAACTTAACTAAGATCTAAAAAGAAAGATCACAAACGTCTAACCGAAAAACGCGAGCAAGAAACTGAAGGGAAAGATTATACCACCTCAAGAACGCAAGGCCGATTTTTTTTTCATTAAAAAAATAACCGTATTGTGTTTTTCGTGAGAAATAAATCATTATCCTAGACCATAACTAAATACCAACCTGCCCATGCACCAAAGAACAAAAAGATGGCAACAGAGCCTACTCCTCCACTCATACCCAGTCCCATTTTGAACACCATGTTCCACAAGACTTCAGACAACTGCGCATGCGCTAAACTCAACGCCCACAAACGAAGATAGGAGGCGGTGTTTGAGATGCACCCCAAACAATACTCGATGGTATGGATAGCTTGTGTTATGAACATCTGTAAAAAGAACAACATGTGTAATTAATTAACATTACAGCAGGAGTGATTCATACAGTTTAAAACTCATACAGTTTAAAACTCCTAAATTTTGAAAACTCACATTATTCGAACAAATGTTCTACTCCTGTCCGACTTAATCAAACTTAATTAAACTCCTATAATTCGAAATCTCATATAATTCAAAATCTTATGTAATTCGAACAAATTATTTTTTTTCTACTTTATTTTTGGTCCTGTTTTGAGAGTTTGAGATATGATTTAGAGCCCACTGCACTGTGATTTGACATATGACTCATGGTGATTTGTACTTGATATGACTCATGGTGATTTGTACTTGATATGACGCATGGTACGTTAAAGTTAGTTTGAGAGCTGTTGGCCTTTTTATTGGGTCCTAAGTCTCAGGTTTCTACCACTCCCATCTTTTTTGGTTTCTCTGGACCAAAGTAACTGCTAACTTTAAATCTGACAAAACTTTTTAAATTTTGTTCAATATAGCGGGGAAAGATGGGAGATGGAAATGGTCAAAATTCTTAAGCTTATGACCTAAAAGAAAGACCAACAGCTCTCCAACTAAGTTTTCACAAACCTCTCCAAAATCGAAAGGTTCTTCTTTGACTTCATCTTCAGCATCAGCAAATCCATCTTCAGCATGTATCGAAGTGTCGTTATGCAGTATTTCAACATGGCCACCGTTGCCATGCACATCGTCCTCTTGATCTAACTTCCGGTAACGTGGGCTCTCCAAATGACCACTCTTGTGTCGGTACCGTAAAATTAGAGGACGGCCCAGTAACATGACCGGAACACTTAGAACGGCAACGACCACGAGGAAGGGTTGGAGGCCTTGCTGTAATAACAAGAATAAAGAAAATCGATACAACTTTGATATTGAAAATTTCGTGAATTCATAACAATTGATCTAATACGGGCGAAAACTTCTGTATTTTTAATGTAATCCCAATTTCAAGTTTTTATGTGTAAAAAACATTGGGTGATCAAACTAGATGGGAACACGTCTAGAATTGTTGCTTCTGTGTAAATGCCGTGCGACTCTGGTTTGCAAGTTTTATACGATTTTGATATGTTCACACTACTATGATCAAATTTGTGTAATAACTTTTATTTCACTTTTGTTGGTATTTCTACCCTTCCTATGAAAAAAAAATTATTCGTCCAAACCAACCTGGCCACTATACAACAAATCTTCTCCTTTAATTTCGGCACCAAAATGCAAAAACATTCCAATTAAACCCAGCAAAATACTTGGTTGCTGTAAAAGAAAAATTGAGAAAAAATTTATTAATATGTGTACTAAATGACCCTAAAGAAAGGCAAGGTCCATGTTAATACATACAAATAATTAGATACTTATAATAATAATACAATAATTAATTAGCGAGAAGCATCTGTAAACGTATTACCTGTGCTTTGAGAAAGTGTTATGGAGATGACAGAAAGGAGAACGGCGAGAATAACAGTTATGTAAAGCGAGCATTGTTCGAAAAAATTGACTCCGCTTAATTTTACGCACTCATTTTTCATTAAAATTATGTATTTGGCTTAGAAATAAATGAAGCCATTCGATTGGTTTTAACGGACGTTATAAGTCAGGCGACTTCGAATAAAAAGGGTAAAAAAGTGGTCAATTTTTTCCGATGATGTAAGAAAAAATGCACCTCAATCCCGAATTTCGTCAATAACAATAACTGTTTTGTATAAAACTTACATGCGGGCTGTCAATGTTAAACGCCAGCCATTTATAGAATATAACGATGACCAGATATCCAAAAATACAGCTGATGAACAGCAACTGTGGAACGAATTCAAACCAAATTTTCAACGGGTCTTTAAAATGACTGTAGAGAAAAGTAAATTTATTGGTCGAATAAAAACTGCTATAATGTTTTGCGCTAACTGAAAATTTTGAAGGACAGAAATTGGTCACAAGCTGTTTAAAAATCCGTCTCTCTAAAAATTGGATTCAAGAAAATCAGAAACCATTGAAACCCTATGCAGTAGAAGTGATTCTCTGCAACGATGTTCTCTGTGAATTCTTCCCTCAAATAACTTTTTAGCAACCATCGCATCGTACAAATCGAATTGTCTAATGCCCCTCCCCCTCAAAAATTCGCAAAAATTCGTAAATACGTAAAACTTTACAAAAGCTCGAAACCTTTCCAAAGAGTTCGAAAAAGAACTGTTCGAATTTATAGAAGGTTTTAGCGACCGCAAACAATACACACATCAAAGAATCGAAATGGGCTGTTCCATAAAGAAAAAAACATTATGCAGGAGGAGGATGGGGGTGGAGCATATAAGTTATTTCTCATTACCCCCCGGACATTGAACATTTTAACTCCTGAAAAGTAGTTTTACCGCCATGCAACCGCCATACAAACGTCGACTTGAAACCCTCAGACATCCAAAACCACTGCCGAACATAAACAAAAGATTTACTCCCGGACATGTCCCACTTTTAAGCTAACCAACGGACACATATCATCCAGAAATCTGGAATTCTTTCTGGAACAGCTGAGGTGAAAAATATTTCTGAAAAACCCCAGTATTTCTCACTTCACTTCAAGTGCACAATTTATTTAAAGAGACCTTTTTTAACAATAGAGACATAATAGAAAAAATATGTTTTATCTCCCGAGATAACTTCGGTGCTTGACGAGCCGATACACAACGTTATTTCAACATTGTTTCAACGTCCAAATAACGTTCTGACGTTGAAACAATGTTTTTGGGCGTCAAAACAATGTTCCGTGTCTACTGGGCGAACAGCCTACTAGAAAAGGGACAAATAGAAAAAACAAACTAACCAGTGGTTGAACAAGCCCAAGATGACGCCAAAAGTCATATGAGTAACACCAAAGATGACAGAAATTTTCATTTTAAACGAGTTGGTGAATGTCAGCTTGTTGCTGGCCAGTTGCCATATCTGTTAGGAGAGCGAAAATGGAAACATTTAAAATTTAATAATCTTTGATAATCGGGTTAAAGGTTACAGGTAACAAGAGAGACAAAAAAAGCTTAGAAGAGAATAGGAAATAATTACTATTTTAAAGGGAAGAAATTTAAATTTTGAGAATTTGGGGGGTAAATAATTCGCGTAATTACATTCCACGAAACACAAAAGAATTCAATTTGCGAAATATTTACCCCCTAAATATGATCTTTTTTCAAACAAAATTAGACCATAAATTTACCACACAATCCTATAAATCGCAAAATTTCCTATTATTTGAAACTCTGTGCAAGACAAAGAAAAACAATATAATTATAACGGGAGGGAGAAGCTTACCGGATCCACACCAAACGGGTAGGGTGTATGGCTTTGTACGTCTAACGGATTAAACATAAACAAATCTGTTGTATTTGCCTTCACATATTCCTCCATTGTATCAACACTGTAATACAAATTGAAAAAAATATAAAACGTGAATGCCGGACCTGATCTCTCGTGGGAGCACGAGGAACAATTTTCAGTTGCCTTTAAATTTCAGTTATTTGATGCACCGGTTTTTTGAAGGTCAATTATATTTCTATTTCTATTTCGTTTATTCGGCACTTGAGCGTACTAAACGAAAGAGAAAATTTTTAAAATTTGTTCATAATTTTCCGAAAGTTTATTCCGCGAAATGCCATAATTTCGCGAATTTCTCGACACACGAAAGTTTCTTTCCGCGAAAGTTCGTTCGATTAAAGTAACACTTACTGGTAAAAATTTTTGGCGGATGTGTTTAGATGCAACCATGGTGAATCAAACAAGCGTAGAGATTTTGAAAACATATCGTTGTAAATCAATCCAGAATAGATGGAAAACAAACCCATCAGCAAAATGACGTAACGACCAGAGAAGATCATGTCAAACATCTGTAGAAAGAAAAAGCAGATTGGTATTCTACCTTAAGGGTATAACTTTTTTCGGAAACAGACTTTTGCGGTTCTTCCCCCAAATCATTATATATAGGCGCCTTAGCGATTTACGTCATACTTGTTGATGTCTTAAGGCGTTGGCACTTAAACACAATGACTAATTTAGGTCTAGGTCCGCAGCTATTTCAGGTCTTGGTTTGCTGTTTAAAATTCCATGGTAAGTGCATCAGGTCTTGCTCTGTTCATGAAGAAAAAGAATCGGGGTTACGTACCATAGGGTACCCTCCCCAATCCTTCCATGTACAGTTCACAGCTCAAAGATCTTAATTTTCAACTGGAAAACTTTTAAACATTGAGAGAATCAGGTTTGCAATAGATTTGGGTTGATATCCCAGTGTAAACACAAGAAGCTGTTTTGTCGTCCACGCGACATATTTGTGACATTGAAAAAAATGGTGTTTGTGTCAAACTGACTAAATTTCATCAATTGCCTCGATCATCCCATATCATATTACCCCTTAGAGTCCGAAGGACGCAATTTGGCGTTCTGAAAAGACAGTTTTACCGCACCACAGTCTCTTACCCATAGCCCAAACCTACTTCATTTTAAGGCATATAAACCAAATGCTTTTAGGAAGAGTATGAAAAGAGCTTTCTAATGGTGCCAAAATCTTTGTCTATCTCTCAAGCTACAAGCCTTAACGGCCGTTTCAAGTTTGGAGTTTTTGTAAAAATATTGGCGAAAGTTTTCAGAGCCTAAAGGTTTAAACTCACCTCTCCGCCACCTTTCCAATTGCACAGTTTCCTTTCCATTTTGATCAACCAGTAAGCGAAGACAGACATGATAATGCCGTGACCGAAATCACCAAACATAACGGAAAACAAGAAGGGGAATGTGATAAGGGTGTAAAGGGCGGGATTGACTTCTTGGTAATCGGCAACGCCATAAGCATCGATGATAGCTTGGAAACCGTTGGTGAATTTGTTGGTCCTGTCGAAAAAAAAATTTTTTAATAAAGTTTTCCGTAGTAAAAACTTTGGAACAAGTTTTCTTTACGGAAATGAACTTTTTGAACTTTCCCTCGACATCGGGTATGATACAGACAACAGGAAGGTGTGGCTCGGACTATAAGGTAGTCACAAAAGTGACTAAAATCTTGTCCGAGCAATATTCTTTTCAGATTAAAATCTTGTCTTACCTATAATATAACCTAAAACCTTATAATTTTGTCCGATAAATAACCTACCTGTTGAAAGTGGGTGGTGTTTCTCTTGTCTTCATCTGATGAATGATGGAGGGGACATCTGATCCACATTTCCTGGTACCTTCTTCCAGCGCGTGGTGAATATGATCCAGGTCTGCCACAGGTGCCCAACATTCAGCTATCAATGCTTTGGAAGTGACATCGATGTTGAACATGTTCATAGTGTGATAAATCGCTTTGATTTTCTTCACCTTTAAAGACAAAACAAATATAGATTGAGAATCTTGAGGTATGGTGCACACAATTTCTGAGCACAAAATTCAGGGCAGCAAATTTAAAATCTTGTATATGACTGAAATTTGTTTCTCATGAAAATATCCCAAGATGTTTTTTTCTCTAAATTCGATTTTTCGGGACCAATTAGATAACATCTACCGTTCAAAAATTGAGCCCTTATTAATTTACGTCATTTTAGCTGAAATATAACGGACGTCAAATACAATATTTCAAATGAAAATTTTATTTGACGTCAATTAATGCATTAACATTCTCGAAGGACTTTCAGATTGAAAAATCCTCTGACTAGAAAAGCTGCTTTAGTTTTCTAGTTATATTTTTGTGATTTATATCGTGAAAAATTGAGAAAAAATATTGATTAAAATGCAGTCTATATTGCAAAGCAAACATATCTTCGGTAGCGGAACGCACCGTAAAAATCTTGGATTCGGAGGGATCCCTCATCAGAGTCTCTTATGGGGTTACATTCCTTCATGCTTCCAATACAACGAGTCATCGGTTGACTTCAAACAACTTCACACAAAGAGCTTCAACAAACCACGCCAAAGCAAAGAGCACATTCATTTAAGAACCGGCTTGAACGTGCAAGAAGCTAACACCTTACGATCCATGAAACGTAAATTGGGATGTACTTTACAAGAAGCCAGTTATCTATATAACGAAGATCAAGAAGATGTCCCGTACGATTTGTATTCCGCGTTCAACAGACACAATGGTTACTACTATCGAACTCCGTCAAACGAATGTGACGAACTTGCAGATTTGTTTGGAAAGATGACTTTATCTGACAACAAACCAATTCAAGATCAACCAAAGCCGTTTAAAGTGAAACGCAGGCGAGCAAGACTTTGCAGATTAGTTAATCCATCAGTAAGGCTTCCACTTGCCAATGGCGTTCCCAAATTAGAATCGCCAGCACAGATCGAAGCAAAAAAGATCAAAAGACAAATTCGCCGTATCGAGAAACTCCTGAAAGCGTTAGATAAAAACCACGTAGCCACAGCAACGGTAAGAACTGCCGGTGCCCCAACAAGTAGCAGTTACAACAACGGCAAACGTAAACGAGCTGATGACACAAACACTGCTCCAATGACTAACGGTGTTCTTCTGTCAACTATTACGAACGGCATGCAAAAATGTCGCCCTGAAGACGGTCAACGTGTCATCATACAACCGTCTCGAAAACGTAAATCAAATGACGACGCCGACAGCTCCAATAAACGACGACGGCTATAAGAAGTCGTCAAAACATATTCAAAATAACAATGTTTCGGGCAGGATAAGCTCGTTAGCGTTGCCAGAAGTTATCCTAGGAGAAGGAAAATTTCTGATAAAAAACCAGGGTAGATAGTGCTCTTATGTCTTGGTCGACAAACTATCTAGTGGAGGCTACACGAAAAATTATACCCGCAACCCGAAGGGTAACGTGCCGATATGGGTGGATGGCCGCTGCGTTATGAGGTCACCAATCGCGTAATCTGATAGAAGTGGCGAACCTATCAAAATTGAGCCTTATCCAGAGAGCCGGGCAACTCTGGATGGACTTCTGACCCGTGCGTCGTAACAAACCTTTTATGAAAAATACTCAAAACATTAGAATACCATCACCGAATTCACCTGCCGTTCACGTCACGTGACAACAATGAAATATGAAACTCATCTATCAACGGCATGGAGCTATTTACATACTTTATCATCATTATTTTATGTACATAATTTTTTTACTAAAAAAAAGAAGTTGATTCTCCATTTATGTAATGATCCGATTTTATTGTCGATTTGTCCCACTTTGTGCCAGGGAATACCTCAGACACCGTGGTACAGTGGTTATCAAATTCCCACTTGGCGGGTGTCTCATGGGAGGCAGAGAGCGCTCACCAAAGGTACAGCCACCTGACTCTGAACATTTTATTTTGTCTTTATCTTATCCAGGGCTCTTTAGACGTCTACATATTAATTGGTTATTGTCACTTGGCAAGTGGGTAAACCTTTTCCCGGGCCAACCATTGTCATATTAAGGGAAATTGGGTTGTTAACGAGTTGCTAACTAAAGAGGGTCCTAGTAATTTGTCGTGGTCTTATTAATTTGAAAGTCTCTCTGGTCTGTGGTAATGAATTTTAAAATATCGGAAGACATCTAATATGTCGGCTGATTTGTAGCGATAATCATTTCAAGTTAAAATGTTTTAATCAATCAAAACATAAGCTGGATATTTTGGGTCAATCCAATCCTGATATATTAATTTACATCGACATCCTTAACCAGTGGGGTACGGATTTCTTTTAGAAAAACCCAATAGAGATAAAAGGCTGTGTTTAACAGGAGACCAGTGTACAAGCAGCCGCCCTCTATATCAAAATTATATTCTTTGCTTTTGAGGGAGGTTTAAGAAAGATTTATTTCTTACTTTGATTAACCAATCATTCATGTTTTTGGCAATAGTCTGAAGCAACCTGTGACGATGATCTTGGGTTTGATTCAAAACCTACGAAAAAAATAATAATTTAGATTAGAGAATGCAAAAGGAATTGATATTGATATAAATCAAACAAAAATGATGTTACAGTATTACCTGGACATTTTATATTCCCCTATTAAAATAAAATTACACTTTTGATTGAACCTTTTTTATAAGAAAGCTCCCCAATCTCTGACTTAGAAGAATCTTTCAGGGGGTAAAATCTAAAAGGTTTTCAGCACTACTTAAGACTCAATTCAAACGACGTAAAGGGCCAACTATTACTAGTTGCGTCGTTTTAGATCGAATCCTCGAGAAAAGTAATAGTAATACGACCTATAAAATTGAGGAAGTTGCAAACAAAAACTTATCACTCATGGAATGAAAAAGAAAGTATACATAGAAAATAATAAAAATTGTTTTTCAGATCATGAGATGGATGCTGAACATCTTTTCTTACCGCTTGCACATCTTCAATCCTGGTAGAAACGCCTATGACCATTTCACGGCGTTCTGCTGATGTCTCTGGACAAGGATATACCGTGGCTTTGAATCTAAATGATATAAACAGAAATTAATTTAGTAGATTCCCTTAATAATCATCGTACATCACATTCACGAAATTTATGATATCCATTATGTAGCCTTTCCTACAGAAACATTCAAAAGGGTTTTCATAGTTAAAAATTTAAACATCCAAATTTTTATAATGTTTCTGTATAAAAGGTTATCATGAATGTGAACATTTTTCGACAATAACGCTTAATGATAAGAACAGGCTTCAAAGCAAATAATATGAAATTATTGGAGTTGAATCTTACCCTTCGCAAATCTTTTTTACTCTAGATTTCAACTGGTCTCCTTGAAAGAAGATGATAAACACAGACTTGTAGGTCACATCGCCGGTGGTAGGGTCGTACAGTTGTTCGTCAATCTGAGTGTGTTTGAAAAAGACATTTCCACGACAAGCTCTCCATAACAGACGCTCAAAACCAGGAACCTTCTCACGTTGAATAACACCAGCCACAAATCTGTAAGAAGAGGCATAATTCATTTTGAATTTTCTACTCACAGCTAAAAAAATCATGCACACCCTTGAAGTCAGCGTAGCCACACTCTTTAAATAAAAAACAAATCCAATCAATTTGACCAAAAATGATCTTTAGCATTATTTCTTCTAGTTCCATTTCTGAAAAGACTATTATCCTGCTTTTCCAGCCTGCATGGTATATCAACTGATATTAACTACTCTACCCAACTATCAAATTTTGCATTTCTTGGATATCTCTTAAAAAGTTAACCCAGCTTCTCTGGATTATATACCCTAGGAAACCCACCACATTTTAAAACATAGCCCCTTTGAAATAGAACAGGAAATTGATGTCATTATAACACGATGTCCGAGTCACATATGTATGGGTCCTTACTCAAATCAGGGATCAGGCAGATAAATAACACCTCTAAAACAATTCAAAAACTTTTCATTGAAATTTTTATGGACAAAGCTTTTTATGTAATGAAGTGTATAATCAAAGAAGATAAAACAATTGAAGAAAAATGATTTTCGTTTGTAAACAATTAACTATTATCTCTTACCCTAATCGACCACCCAGAGCAGGTGTTGCATGACCCGACTCAGCGAGAAGTGATATTTCATCATCATCGTCATCTGGTCGTCCAGTTTCAACTCCTGTGACAGGATCATGAAGTAGCTGATGCTCTGCCTGTTAATAAAAAAGAAAATATGTAAAAAAATGAAAAAACGAATTGATACCCTAATATTGTTTACAGCTTTTAGAAATAAGCAATTTCAAATCCCAAACAAGTGATACTTTTTGGACCTACCTGAATGAAAAATGAACCAGTTAAGCCTTCAGTCAACTGTATATCAAGTCAATAGTATACGGGTGAATGAAGAATGAAGATAATTAAAATTCAAATCGAAAAATCAAAATTTAGAGTCTTAAGGGCAGTTGAGAGGTTTTTTGACATGTGCTTAACAAAACGAAAGATCAAAATTTTCAATAAATGAAAAACAGCCTTGTAGATATTCATCGATCTAAAGAATAAATGTACCAAATTTGAACTAATAATATGATAATTTTTAAGCTCTCCAGCCCAGTAAAAGATTTTTTTTCATTTTTTGACGGCTAAGGTAGATCACAACAGAACTTTAAAAACTCACTTAAAACATAATGAATGAATTATTGATTAGTTTACCCAGCAGACACGAAATGTTCTCACGTCAAAAGAACGTTGTGTGTCTGCTGGGTTCAATCTCGAGAAAAGTTCATAACAGACGGACGGACGGACGGACGGACAACGGTTAATTTATAGGACGGGGGTAGGTCCAAAAAGTGAGGGTTTTAAGTAGATTAAAAAGGAGAGCTATAAAAATTAAAACAGACTAGTTTTGGATCAATGTGGTATCTCCTATGTGGAATGTCCTGGCTTTTGGAGAGCTTTTCTTAAAAATAAATAAAATTCTTCTTAGAAAATTCACGAAAAGCATATTTTTTGGTTATCATGCATTACCTCTTCAAAAAAGTTTTGTGTTTTTCTCAAGATAAACTTTAATTCATTCAATTCCATGAAAGTCTTTTGAAGTTGCTCGTAATTGACGTTGGATTCTTTCATCTCCTTCTCCAATTGTGCTAATTTATCCTAAAAGTTTAATGAGGTTTTTTTTTTAATTCTTTATTTTTTTTAAGTCTACAGTACTTTTCAATCTGCTTTCAAAACCAACTTTTGTTAAACAACACGAACGTAGTACGGTTTCAAGAGAATGCCTGTAAAACACAACACATTGTATTGAAAAAAGTTCTAAATTTATGACAGTATCTGCACCGGACAACTGTAACCGTAAATAATCCTTTTCGCGTTACAAGATTGAGATAAACCTTTTCCCCAAAATTGGTTCCCTGGAAAAGAAGTAAACATAAATATTAGTTATACTTCTAGTTCCATCATTTCATTTGGGTGTGGTGCTTCAGGATTTTCTCCATTATCTTGTACTAAAATTTGAGCTTTGTCAATCTCCTTCAACATAAAACCTGTATTTATAAAAGAACATTTTGAACATTATAGTACACCAACTAAAATATTTTATAGGATGTAAAAACGGGCTTTCTTCAAAAACTTGGCTTTTTCAGTCTATCACATCTATCTTTTTTAGTCTCCATTACTTTTCATGGCACAGGTATGGCCAAAGTCATTCATAAGACATCTAAAAACTTACGTAATTTTCTTTCCATTTCATCGCAGCGGCGTACTTCTGTCACAAATTTTCTTTGAAAGGCATTGACATTGGAATTCAACTAAATTACCATGAACAATTAAAAGTAAAAATCAGTTATCACATGATATATAAGTGGCATTATTTAGCATCAGACTTCTAACCCATCTTTGATTTTGAAAAAAAACGTATTTTAATAAAAGGTTAATTTCAAAAATATCATCACTTAGCTTTTACATATTGGGAAAGATAAGCCTCAAAATCATAAAAATATCAACAGAATGAGTGTTTATAATATATTTTGTTACAAGGACAAACAAAAATGTGGAAAAGATACTTACATCTCGAAATTCAACCAAGCCCTAAAGAAGAAAAAAACAATTATTATACTTATAGATTCATTCTTAAATTAATGCTTTATATGTCTTCTCTATGTTACTTATTGATGTCTTTGTTGGATAATAATAAACCCTGGAAGCTTTTTTTATCTTAACCTGTAAAACACTAAATGAGTTATACATTTTCACAGTCCTAAAATTACTAAAATTAAAAAGAAACTTACGATTTCTCCCAATTCACTGACACATCCATAAGCTGATTCTGTTTGTAAATAAAGCTGACATAGCTTCATCTCTTCCGACCGGAAGAGAGTTGATTCTTTTTTCATTTTTACCTTTTTTTGCTGCTGTGCACCCTTTACATGGAAAAATAATATATATTTATTAGTACACAATCAGACTGGTTTGAAAGAAGATTTTGAAGCTACCTAAGCCTACCTAATGAAAAACGATTGTGTTTTTTTATTGGTTGTAAAACAAGCTAAAATTTCAGAAAACTTGAAGGTTGCTTTATAGCAGAGTCTTAAAATACTTTTTAAGAGTTTCTGGTCTGGCTTTTAATTTAACTGTCATCAAGAGCCAACCACCAGAGCCCTGCTTACAAGCATAGGGTCAGTCAGGGTCTAGATCCTAGGCAAAAAATCAGGTCCCCCAAAAGATTTAGGTCCCCTCAAATATCTGAGGTTTCTTTGGCAACCCCCAGGACTTATTACCTATTACTAAATATATATAACAAAATAAAAATAAATAAGAATTTAAAAGATTTAAAAGCACAAAATGAAAGTACTGTGAGTTATCTAAATTTAAATAAAAAAATAATAACAACAAAGAAGAAAAATACTCTCAATCCATGACATTCAAAAGTAAAAAATATTTGCGATTTGAAAAAAAATAAAAAAAGGTACTATGTTTATTATGGTATGAAAATGCTTACTAAGCAAAAACGCGATATTTTGCTCTTCTTTGTATTTTTATTTTTATAATTTGAACCTAAACACAGATTTCTAAGTGTGCATTTCTCGTAGAGGCACAATAATAATTCTGACTGATTACGGACTGACTACTGACTGAAAATACAGAAATACTAAATATGAAAACTTGTGGATTGAAAATTGCTATATAGAAGAAATAGCCAGCCCCTGCACCCTCACCTACAAAATTCCAGGTCCCCCAAACATAAAAGGTCCCCCCAAATATTTGGAATAATTTCAGCCTCCTCTTGTTTTGGGCATTGTTTTGTGTAACCCCCACCCCCCCCCTCCACGAAAGTCTAGGGGGGGGGGGGCTGACGCTATGACAAGAAAATGTTGATGCAGACTAGGAAACAACCTGAATCCAGATGCAATGGAAAGTTTGAAAATTTGTTGATACTCCTACATTCAAAGTATGTTTGTCCATTTAATCCTAATTTTTGGAACCCCTCCCCCCTTGTTTGTCAACCTTGACTTAAAAGTACAGAAGTACTAACATGTTGGCTAACCCTGACCACCCCTATTACGTAATCCTGATCCCCCTCCAAATTTAGATTTAGATATACTTTATAGTGGACCAGTAGATTAGTTCTTATTCATATTATGTAATAAGTTTGTAAAGTAAAGACAATATTTTTTGTAAATTAAAGGGGGGGGGGGAGGGGGGGGCAGGATTACATATAGGAGTAGTCAGGATTAGCCAACCTGACAGTACTTGTGCGTTTGTTTTCCTGTTTAAATGACTCCGGCCCCCATTTTTGTATGTTTTGAATTTTTAGATTTGCACACATTACTTCTTATATACTTTATATATTTAAATCCACAATACACGAATGCATCAATTGTTAAAAAATTTAACCGATGCTAGAGCCAATACGCAATTCCCCTTAAAAAGTTAACGTAGTGGCTCCTACCCCTTTGTTTTTTTTGCTTTTATATTGACCCCCCTGCCCATACGTACTTTTCGAATGCTTCAAAATTGAACCAGCTAGCATTGGATCCCAGTCAAAGGGGCAGATCTTTTGCCAAATTTTGCACTTACACTGCACTTTGCACTGAAAGCAATCTCAGAACGACTTCTAAAGTAATTTCCTCTCTGAAATAAAATTACAGCCAGCACAGCCCTAAAATTTAGAGTCATCGCAGCCAACCCATATTAAATCTTACCGAAGTTGTTAAAATATTTTTTCTTGAGGTCAATTGAATTTACCATAGATGGCCCTATCTCCGTCGTCAACCCCTCCCCCAGTATAGATTCTGTGAAAGTTTACGTCAAAGATAATATTCTAATAGTTATAACTTATATCAACAAAAATTTAAAATCCTGCGGGCGAATATTTCGATGCCGAAGGCGGAAAAATGCAAGAGCAACCGCCGGTGGACTTTTCTCAAATGTCTGTACTATTTTTCCAGGAGGGAAAATTTTAGGAGAAAAGCTAGGAACGTTTTGATTAGCGAACAGATAAAAAAAATCTAGGAGGAAGTGAATTTTATCACAAACACGGGCACAAATTTAAGCAATCCCAGGAAAAATTTTAAACCGTATCTTACTGAAACATATTCAAGCAAAAGAGGAGGAAATTACAAGCGATAGGCAGTATGGCTTTAGACCTAACAGAGGGACAACAGATACGATATTCGTTGTCTGGCAATTGATGCAAAAATCCAAAGAGAAAAACATCAATCTTCACTACCACTTCATTGACTTCAAAAGTGCATTTGATACCATATGGAGAGAGGCTTTGTGGAAAATAATGAAGCAAATTGGCATCAATGAAACTGTAATTGAGGTGATCAAAAACATGTATGATAAGACTCAATGTGCTGTCAACGTTGATGGAAAATTAACCAATTGGTTTGAGGTGACAGTAGGTGTGAGACAGGGATG
>JAUJPO010000349.1:0-20612 GCA_032270745.1 Tiaropsis multicirrata | reverse complement strand
CCATAATAGGAAAAGTAGAAAAAATACGGCAATTTTTGGCAATTTTCCAAAAAAATAATCTGTAAAAACATCAAAAATTGCCTAATTTGATACCCCTTTTTTGACGTATTTTTGCATTTTCTTTGGTAAATACTGAACCGAATTTGAAAAGTTATAGCTCAAAATTTAAGTTAGACTTTTCTATCTTTAATGAAATAGAAATAACAATAAAAAAAACAATTCTTTCGGCTCCAGGACGCCGCAAAACACCGAAACTTTTTCGTGGGACACCCGGTACATTATTATAAATTGCTCTTAAAATTAAAATCCAAGTGATGGTCCAGTTGGAAAGATAACTTATAGTAAAAACATGAAGTAATAACAAATGTCGAAATCTCAAAATGGCAATTAGTTTTTTGGAAATTTTGTCCAATGACACCAATGTCGATAATTATTTTTGGCAAAAACAAAGTCAAATTCTAAATGGGCTTTTAAGCTCTCATCTTCTATAACCCATGCTAGCTATACTTCATAATGATACTTTCTTAAGGTATGTCATCACCTTCGGAATCGATATTTGAAGCTTTTTGTGATGACGTAACATTTATATTAAAAGTATTTTCCGGTGGAAAATATTGCTTTACTGGATAAAAAAGAGACGTGAAATCCAATCCAAAATCCAATTTTCTACTGATGTCAAATCTATTGTTGTTCAGAAAGTTAATGGGGATGACACATTTTAGTCCATAAGTAGCAATTCAGTGGGGACAAAACTCTATGGCTCTATGGTTTTGACGTTTTTTTACTTATTTTTCGAGTGGAACCCCCTCCACCGGGTATGTGATATGGGGCGTCATCTTTAATTTTATAAACAGGTTAAGAAAATGGAATATGTTAGGTAAAAGACTCATTAGCGAGGTTACGCAAGGAGCTATTTACGACCTTACTGCCCTCTTAACCCTACTCAATGCTTTTGAAAGTAATCTATTGGCATATGGTAGCAATAGCTGACCTTATTTACATCAAACTTTAAAGAAAGAAGCAAATTTCTAAAGGTCTACGGACCTTTTGTCCAGCATTGAACTTAACCAGATAATTCCAGGAGCCACAAATACGAAAACATAACTTACTTCGAGTACAATAATTAGGAAAAACAATCCACATTCACTCAAATAAAAAGTTGTTTAAAAAAAAGTACAAAGTAATACTATTCAATGCGTGGGAACAAAGTATGGCATACCTTTTTTTACAAGAGACAAAATAATGATGTGTTTAGCTGATTGCTTGTACGTGGTAACAGTGCATCGATTGTTTGAACACAGATGGTTTGATGAGAAACAGGAGCTGCTCGCATTCATACAGAGTGTTGAGCTTTAAACTAAAATTAAAAGAACATAAAACTGTTGAAGCGATAAAAGACAAAAATGAATGATTGCTTAAAAGAGTTTGAAAATTTGTTTAATGAGTATAATCCCATTTCAATTTGTATAGCATGCCATTTTGATAAATCAAACAAAGTGGTTTCCGAATTAAAACAATTTTTTAGTACATTCAGAGATAAGACACGCAGATTAAACCAGAAACGACACAAAACCGCTACTATCTCTTCAATGTGATACATACCAAGAGTAATTTTCTTACTGGCTGAAGCCAACAATAACATTAAAATATTATTTTAATTCTAAGAGCTCTTGTCTCAAATATAGACAAGAGTAATACACTAACGGTCAGCCCTATGTATTATAACGGCCTCCGAACGGCTTTCTTTTTGTCATTTTATACTCATTCCTTGATAAAACTAAATTACCTGAAGCTTTCACCGTTTTTCTTTTGTTAAACGTTTTCGAGAAGATTTGCCTCTGGAATTGATAAAAATCGACCTGAAAATTACAGAATATATAAAAACTATTTACTAAATATTTTCAAAAGACTGGCTACTCAGTTAGGAAAAAAAGTTAGGAAAAAAAAATCAAATTATCATTTTGCGAACAGTTTTCCCTGGCAACAATGATCAAAGAAAGGCTTCTTTTGAAGCGAAGATGAAAAAATAAATACTCAGGAAAGCCTACAGTACCGAAAAATTCGTAGTTGAAAAAGAAAAAATAAGGAGAATTTATTTATTAATTCTACTAATTAGGTATAGGGAGACTTGGAAACCACTTTTGAACCTATTCTTAAAACCATGTTGGCTAATTGAAAAGCAGATGAAATAATATGTATGAACATTTCTTCAGACTCAAAAACATCTGCTTCACGTCCTTCATGGAATGACCTTTGCGTTTCCAATGGCTTGTAGTTTGAAAAATGAGAGTTATGTAGTTCAACTGAGTAGCCAGTGAATACATTTATATGTGTTTGAGATTGTGTTTGAGAATAATTTTTCATAAAATACAAAAGAAAACAAAAAAACAACAAAATAACGCAGTAAAAAAGATCAAAAGCGTCAAAATTACCTCAGATTCTCTCGAAATGTGTATGAAAAATGGTGTCGAAAATTTTGACAGTAGACTATTATTCTTTTTAATAGAGTATTTGTGGAAATGAAAAGAGCTTATAAAAATGTCATATTCATATGGACGGGATAGTATCGATTATCAAATTGACCATTGACAATAGATTACATCATCTTAACTACTTAAGAAATGAAAACACGATTCTAATCTTTTCTTTTATCGATAACCTTAAGATTACTCTTTTGATAAAAAAACTTGCTAGTTGATGTCAAAACGACATCTTTCGATTTTAAATGCTCTTAAATCTTTAATTAGTAGGCACAAAATGCAGTTTTGTGCAAAAAATCACAAAATATTATTGAGCCAACCTTGAGAAAAGCTAGTAACAAACGAACGGACCTCCGACTAGGTGCCATAAACTAAAAAATAGCAAAATAAATAATAAGATTTTGAAGCTTCAATCCTTGGGAACGTTTTTAAAAAGTCGAAGAAGTTTAAAAGTAAAAAATTGAGAATATTTCATAAATAATACTGAAAATAATTTAACTAAAACAGTATATAACGTTATGTCTATTCTGTTCACCCCAAGATTTGCATTCATTGTCAAATAAATAATTGTTGGAGTTAGGAAAAAAAGTTAGGAAAAAAAGTTAGGAAAAAAAAATCAAATTATCATTTTGCGAACAGTTGTCCCTGGCAACAATGATCAAAGAAAGGCTTCTTTTGAAACGAAGATGAAAAAATAAATACTCAGAAAAATAGCCTACAGTACCGAAAAATTCGTAGTTGAAAAAGAAAAAATAAGGAGAATTTATTTATTAATTCTACTAATTAGGTATAGGGAGACTTGGAAACCACTTTTGAACCTATTCTTAAAACCATGTTGGCTAATTGAAAAGCAGATGAAATAATATGTATGAACATTTCTTCAGACTCAAAAACATCTGCTTCACGTCCTTCATGGAATGACCTTTGCGTTTCCAATGGCTTGTAGTTTGAAAAATGAGAGTTATGTAGTTCAAGGAAATTGACAAACTCCATCGTAGAGTCTTTATGAAGAAGCCCACAACAACAGGTTGTAGAGTCTGTAATCCAGTGGTGATTATACGTCAAATCAACAAAGTGGTGGAGAGCACTGGTCTGCGAAGATACAGCTTGACACAGCTTTAGTAAAGAAACGAGGTAAACACTAAGATGTGTCATAGCTCCATGTCTTTCAACCAATCGCATTACCAATCGGGTTATCGAACAACCACCACCGTTTAATACTTTCTCCGTTCGGGATACTGCTTCCAAAGATATGACACTTTGCTCGTAGCAGATGTTTAAAGCATTTAAACGGCTTTCGTCCTCAGCGCATAATACAAGTGTTTTTATATCTGGCGAATTTGCATTCTCCAGCCTCAAAAAATTCTTTCCTATCAAATTGATACGCTTTGCTGAAGAAATATTCCCCACATAAGGAACGAAATTAGTATTCGATAGCTTGTTTACAACTTCACACTGGCAAATAGCTTGTAGTTTCTTCATACAGGCACCACCAACTCGATCAATACAATAAATGCCATGGTCTTTAAACCATTTTTTAGCTCTAGGATGTATCACCTTTTGGCAAATAACAAGCTGTACTAAACCATGCAATAAGCCACAAATCCTTAATATATTGTCATTCAATAAACTGTGTTTCAAAACACGCATTGATTCGACTTGATAATCCAACTTTGATTCTCCATCTAGTACCTCTTCACTATCCAAGGCAATCGAGACAGAGAAAAGAATAATTTTCACATTATTAAGTTCATTCGGAAAAGTTACATATTGTTCAAGTCGAAGCATCAATCCATTCTCCAGACTCGTTTTCATTATAGCCTCGTTTTCAATCTTAACCACGTGACAATTATTCCAAATATTTTCCATAGTGAATACACGTGCCAAAGCCATACATAAATGTTTTGATTCCTCTAGCGTTAACATCAATTTGGACATCAAAATTGGGCGAATTATTTTTGTGACATCACTGAATCGTCCGATATTACATTTGACAGAAAGTGTCCGAATATTTTCGATACAAGAAATTAGCATCAATTCATTATTATCCATAATAGTTCCCATGGAGACGTCAATTTTCAAGTACTGCTCAATAAGGTTTGTTGCTAGTATTCCCATAGCTGTGCCACCATCTTGGTAGCGTTCTGTTTGTTGCCGTAGGAAACCAAACATAAGATTAATGACGTCATCGGTAGGTGTAACAGATTGGTACAGCTCAGAAGCCGAGCATACTATCTTATGGTTAACGGCGATATGTTGACTTGAAGGACCATACAAGTGCTTTAACATGTTGTAAAGTGTGTCGAGTTTCTCTTTGCAAAGAACATCAGTTGAGATGGATGCCATTTTGAATAGTAGTTTTACACCATTGAATTTTAAAACAAGTTGCTGAAAAACAAAAGAAAACGTGAAAGTCAACTGTACAGCTTTACTACTTGTTGATATTAAAGTTGTGCGATGTAAGAAGGTTTAGATTTTTTTGAGGAAAGATACATTTAGGATCATGAAGTAAAGGTTACAAGGCACAACTTAATGAATTAAAATCATAAATTGAAAGTTAAACAAAAGGATCGCAATCGTTACATAAATCAGTATTACAGCAATATATAACTTTCAATATTAGTTCGTTTTAAAACCTAAAAATCTAAATATTAAGTTTAGACTAGTTAGTGTAGATGAAATAGAATTCCCTTCCTCCATTCAAAATAAAAAAAAATAATATAAACTGTACGCAATTCAAATAATAAAAAAATAAAAAATAGAAGTTAAATATTGCTTTTAAAGTAATAAGCTAAAGCTTCACGAGTACTTTTTCCGCGTTGGTCCAATGAGAAATTGTTCCATTGCACAAACTCTAAGTGAACAAGCCCTCTCTTAAAATCCGTCGCAAATTTTTTGAGAGATACGTGAATTATGAAAAATCATCAAATGTCCCATTTCACCAAACGCAAAAAACACTCGTAGAATCTTTTAGTTTTTAGTATATCTGAGTGTATACCAAATATATATACCCGATTTTTGTCTCTAATCAAATTGAGATTTACTTGTCAGGATAT
Organism: Tiaropsis multicirrata; assembly: GCA_032270745.1. Classification (NCBI taxonomy): domain Eukaryota; kingdom Metazoa; phylum Cnidaria; class Hydrozoa; order Leptothecata; family Tiaropsidae; genus Tiaropsis; species Tiaropsis multicirrata. The sequence continues at coordinate 15,076 of JAUJPO010000349.1, read as the reverse complement.
ACTTTCTTTTCGGATTTATGTTGATTATAGCTCTTCAGACTTACATCTCTCATTCTCAGAGTTAAAACTCATCTTCTTATATAAAGCACAAAATGAAATGAAAAATAAGATTTAAAATTTGTTCAGTAGTGTGTTTGTAGCACATATAAATAAAAAAAATTACAAAAATAAAAAAGATTTATCCCAAAGACATTACTTTCATATATAATCATTAGCAATTTCTAGACTCTCCCCATCTATTGAAAAAACAACTGAAAAACACTACGGACTGTATCAACCACTACAAGATTGGTCTGTTTTCATGAAACATGGGACATAGCACTTCCATTTGAACGGCACCGAAAACCAATACGTCAAACGATACCGACGCTTCAACAAACTAATATAATTTTCAGGCACCGCAACTTGGATATCCAGAAATTTCAAACGAGTTCGATTCCCAATATACTTTTTTGGTATGTACTCAAGCTTATGACTTAGCTTAGTAATGAGGCCATCTTTGACCCAACTTGGATAATACTTGGTGTACGAATCCTCGTGCTCAATCCAACGCATTAAATCAACAGATGCTGATTTATAAGTGGCTATCATGGTATTGGCAGAAATTCCATGCTCGTTGAGGTCAGCTATAGCTTTAACAATATTAGGGTCTTCCTTTAAAAAGGAAATATCCCCATCACCATCATGAGGGATAATGCCATGATAACGGACAGCGCCTAGCAACGACCCGTAATCCAACCAATAGAAAACGTGATGTTTTTCAAACGATTTAATGATTTGTTTCAATAAAAATTCAAGATCTTTTTTGGATTGGTGATTAAGATAACAGTCGGTGTTATACTGGTCAGTGATTGATGGAATCAATTTGAAATGCACCCATAGTAACAAGATAAACAATATACTAAATACAAATAGGAGCCAGCATCTCTTTCGCGTAATTCGATTCATGCCTCCATAATTAGTTTTATTAATTTTCTTGTGTCACTAAAATAAACTAAACAAAGACAGTGTATAAATAAAAGACACTAGAACAGAGAAGAAAGATTTTCTGTACATAAATAAGACATTTCTTGTTGAATACGAAAGTTAATTCGCATTGTAGTTCTCACTTGAAGAAGCAAACTTTTCATCATATTTTTAAAATCTGAAATAAAAATTTGGAATCAAATAAAGAAAAAATATATAATGTCCAATATTAAGCAAGTTTGCATGGTCGAAACAGCAAAAATTTTGACATGTGTGTAATACAAATGATCAAGTATTTGAAGATTCAGTCGAATTCTTTTCTTCCAACAGTACATGTATCATGTCAGTCAATACTTGGAATTCCTGGGGATTGATATGACGAGGAGGCTCCGCTCTACTGTTAGAACTTGCACAAGACTGTTCTTGCTCGCCTTCTGTATGATGTGTTATCAACATCTCATTCTTAGACAAACTAGGATGTTCTATAAAAAGTTGCACTTCGTCATTATCCTCTGCTGATTGTCTCTCAAATACCAAGTCCTGTTTTATTGTTTTGATTTTCTGATGATTATCTGCAGGTTTATAATGTTGGTCATCATTCTCATTAGTTTTGGCAACCACAATTTGCTGGTGATGATCTCGAAGTTGAGTATCTGGATCGACATTTAAAACACTGTGTCGCACCTGGTCTTTTTGTTGAATAGCTAATATCATATATTTTTTAATTTCTTCCAAGTTAGAATGCAAGTCTTTCATAACATTTTGCTCATTCTCTATCAAGTATGTTAATGTCTTCACTTCATCTAGCAAATCACGAGTCTTCTCTCCCCAACAAATAGGTGTGGGTTTAGGGTGAGGTTTGCGTGCTTTATGAGCTATTTGTGATGTAGCAGGACAAGATCTTTCCTGATTAAGGTTTACTTCCTATAAAAACAACAAGAGTCGTAATAATTTTAGCTTTAATAAAATACATGTTTTGAGATATTGTAAACAATCACAGCTCGATAAAGTTGAAGACTTCATACTTTTTGTACAATGGGCTGTTCCAAAAAAGAATAGCGCAAAGGGGGTAAAAGATATATAAGCTTTTTCTCATAATTGACCCCAGTGTTAGTTTGAGTCCTGGACACACAAGTTTACCCCTGGATATGACACAATTTCTGGAACAGCCCAAGTTATGTGCCATCTGAAACGTTGATAATTTATTAAACCGTGGTTGCTAATATTTTAAGTAGTTACTAATTTCAAATATTCATTTCAAATCAAGAATAGAAATATTGTTCTCAAAAACTGTTTTTCAAAGACTTTCATTACCATGTTAGGATGATTTGTGTGCTCATCGATTGGTGGGATCATCAAAATGAAACTTTTTTTGAAGTTTGATAATGTTTTATCCTTGATTGCTTTCCTTAAGTGTTTAGAACCAGTCTCTCTCTTCCATCTAGTGTCGCTTGTAATCTAAAGAAATGTTATACAAAAAGGACATTTAAAAAACAAAAAACAAAAGCGACACAACTAAAGGCGTTCAAGTATAATTTCTCAATACTTTGTCATTCGGTGTAGTGGCATTGTAGTGAGGAAGATAAAAAATGTTATAAGGCAAGACAAGTTTGTTGTTCTATAGGCCAGAAAATATATTTTCGGTTACTTGAAAGAATCATTAAAATGCAAACAAAACCCTTTTTTCTGACAATCTGCTTGTGGTTGTAGAGCATCAAATTAAATGTATCTTGCTGAACATCTTACAGTATGGTCTGGGAAATGAATAATTTCCTTAATGATAACTTGACAGGGACAATTCTGCTTGACAGTCGTCCGAACAACTCTTGGATTTTTGTAGGGTTTATTGGATTCAGCTTTCTGAAAAATAAAACAACTTTTTAACAAAGCTAGGCTTCTCAGAGTCCAAAAATCATATCAGAGTCTTTAAAAAACAAATCTGTATGGAAGTTTAGTATAGAAAATAGTTCAATCCCTAAAATTTATAATACTATTTAGGATGGCTGAGACGTATTAATGACAAGATCAAATAACACGAGGGTAAAGAATTACCATTGTCAATCTTCTTTTCTTTGGTAAAACATTTCGATCTTTTCCAAAGTGACAATCCAATTTTTTGCTACCAAGAATAATGAAGGGTACTCCACTGAAAGTGATTGTTTCATCATTCCACATTATCTTATGACTCTTCTCATAAAGATCTGTTCATTTGAGAGAGAAGTAGGAGTAGAATTAATGACATAACTTTTTCGGTTTGTATGTAAGAGACTGATAGAGAGTAAAATTAATTCCTAAATAGTCGAACGTGCGCAACGCACTGGGCTCAACTTCAGTATTTTCCAATTATTCGAAGGCCCAATTGTAACATTTCAAATATTTCATATTAGGTAGCAAAGATTTACTTTGGGGCAGGCTGGAGACTTAAAAAATTGGTGAACTGGCTGAAAAACTAGTTGCTCGTGACTTGACGTTTACAATAAAATAGCAATGCTATTATCTGTTGTATTGGACATGAATGAAAACACTAATCTATTTAAATCAATTTTTCGATTTCGAATATTTATATCTGAAACATGAAATGTTTGATTGTATACGCCAAAGCAAGAACTGGAACCCAGTCTTCCAGACCAAAAATGAAAAGTTTCAAAAGATAAAAAAACAACCCAGGAATTCACCCAAGGAACAAGTGTACCAAATTTCAGCCAAATCGAACAATTTTTGAGGGCTCCAGCCTGCCCAAAGTTTTCGGACAGAAAGACAGTTACAAACACAGACAAACAGACAGACATTCTCAGATTATAGCTCAACTGAAGTTGAGAAAAATAAAGAAAAAATAAAGTCGTGTGTCGTGTGAACTTTTTTAGGAAAGAAACTAATTCTAGTACCGGGTATCCCAGAAAAAAGTTTCGGTTGTTTTGCGGCCTCCTGGAGCCGAAAGATTTGTTTGTTAATTAATATTTTGATTTCGTTAGAGAGGGGAAATCTAACTTAAATATTGAGCTAGAACTTTACAAATTTGATTCAATATTTACCGAGTTATAAGCTTTTTAAGTAAAAATCATTTTATAAAAAATGCAAAAATACGTCAAAAAGGGGTATTAAAATAGGCATTTTTCGATGTTTTTACAGAATTTTTTTGATAAAGTCGTAAAACTCTTAAAAAGAGTGCAATTTTGAAATTAATTGCGTAAATTTGATACCACTTTTTTGACGTATTTTTACACTTCGCGAACTATGATTTCTTAAAAAGCTTATAGATTGACGAATACTGAACCCAATTTAAAAAGTTGTACCTCAAAGTTTAAGTTAGACTTTCCACTCTCTAATGAAATAAAAATATTAATCAAAAAACTTTTTTTTCGGCTCCAAGAGGCCGCCAAACACCGAAACTTTTTTCTGAAACACCCGGTATTTTTAAATAAACGCCTTAACTAAAACTCTAAATATCACTAACCAAAGTTAAAACAGTAAACTGTATGAAATTTAATGATTTAATCAGTTATCTAACAAAGGTTTATCATGTGTTTGATTTCGTTTTGGAAATTATTTTCTTCGTGATTGTACTCAAAACACTGGACAGCAGTGACCTAACAGAGCTTTTGATCATTCCAGCTCTGCAAAATTTGCACAGAACACTTTTTTCCTGGCTAAACACAAAACACAATAGAAGATATAATGACCTGTCTAAAACAACATTATCAATTTCTTTAACATCAATTTCAATTCCAAACAGTCTCTTGTTACAACGACGTTCTAAACTACTCCCAAAAGGATAGAAGCTGGAGTGCAAAGACATTTAACAGCATACCAAATATGCTAATAATTGTGCTCCATGGCAGAAGTTTTACAAACATGGAGTGCCACCAAAGAAGTGAAATCTACAATCAAACAATCGCTCTCAAAGGTGTAAACAGTTGACGAAAAATTGGCCAATGGAATTGGAAGAAGTTCCAGACTGTTCGATCGGTATAAAAGGGGTAAAATTTTCCAACTTCAAACATATCTCTCTTAACAATCAATTGATGAAGACACCAGCCTACTTCGACAAAATGAAGTTTGGGGTGTTTTTTCTCTGTGTTGCTATTGTTGGTAAGTACTTCATTTTTTTTATTTCTTCTTCTCCTTTTCAACGACGACGAAAAATACTTTCTGTACGTCGTGCAATATGCTCATTTAAAAGATTGATCATTCCATAACAGCTTTCAAGTAAACCAAACAGCAATACTTGCCTATATAGAAGACTGAAGACAATATTTCGCTTATAACAACGTTGTTTGGACTTTAAAACAACATTCCGTGCCTGTTTGGTTTACAATATATTATGAATTCTATCTTATTTTTACTATCAAGCTGCTGAAAATTCAAGCCGTCTTCAGCCATTACCAGCAGACGAGCCAAACCTCTTACAACCATTCAAAGATAAAGTTCAATATACGTACAAGTATGCCAGTATCATCCGCCTCCCAAACCCTGTCATGCCAACACAAACTGTCGCACTCCGGTTCGAATGTAAAGTCAATATTCGATTTCAGGAGAAAGAACAATTGCTCAATGTTGGAAAAGTTCCCCGCAATATTGAAAAAGTTGCCCGCATGATCGTAAGTCAAATGAGATATTATAGTTTCTATGGTGAATTTGGGAAAAAAGTATCAGCAAATCTAAGGAGCCCATAACAAGCCGTTGATCCAATATTTTACACGAGAAAGAAATGTGTTATAGACAACATTCTAAGACATAAACCATTAAATCTTTTTTACGTTTTGGTTCCCAGAAATATCGCCGATTGGTTCGAAATATTAAATTCGTTTCATTTACAGATCAAAGAACCAACATTCAAAGTGGTCGAACAAAATCCAACTGAAACTCCATTAACGGTAGAACAAGTTCTTAAACTCGATGAACCAGATGTCAAACAACTCATCACCATCATGGAACGAGGTGTGGTTTTCATGCAGAAAGATGGCAGAATCACTCGTCTTAAGTTGAACCTTCGTGAACCAGTCTGGATTCAAAACATCAAACGTGGAATCGTTCAACTGTTTTTCGTCGATTTCCTAGGAACCAACGAGATTACACGTGATAACACTCTCTTCACTAAAACAGAAGTAAGTCATTGAAAAATTATAACCTTAGTTTTTACTTGGAGCGCGGTGTCAACCTTTGATACACCTGTATCCCACTAAAAATTATGGAACGCAACGCTTCGAAGCAGATAATAAAATATCCATTAGATCTTCGAAGAAAATGACACGAGTAGGGTGATTTCAAACAGGGGAAGACCTTTTTCCACCTGCTATCAACTCATCGCTTTAACCAACAAAGTGTCTCCCAACAATTAAAACAAATCTTAATTTTTTTTAGAACACCATCTTTGGACACGTCGATTGTTTGTACACAATGACAACTAACAAAATAAACCCAGAGATGATGGAAATCACCAAAACAATGGAAGTTGAACGAACCAGAACTCCATTGAACCTCACTCTCTCCACAATCCTTAAAAAAGAGGTAAGTCCATCGTTGGGAATTAGAAAAAATAGGAATCGTTTTAACTAGAGGGACATCTTAAACGAATTCAAATCAACCTGAAAATCTGTTCACCAAACCAAGACCTCTGAAACTATAAAAAATCTCACTTTACTTCACCAGCATTATTCGCAATTGTGTAGAAGTTTTTATAAGATGCTCATATAATTGGTTAAATTCAAAACAATGGAAATAAAGCGCTCTTTAGAAAAAGGTAACAAAAATTATTCTCCGAATGGTTAAGACCAATCCAATGAAGAAAATTCTTGACCCATCTTGACCCATTATTCTGCAGGACTCAGAGGCGGGGACAGAAGGTAAGGGTATGAGAAAAAGCGACACTCTCCGTCCAAAACCTTTTGTATCTACCACTACGACTACACAGCTTGATAATAAAAAATCTAAAACGATCCATGGATATGTAATTAACACTTATCGTTTCACAAAAACAACAGGGGACCATGAAGACCGAAACACCCATCAAGACCACGGTCACACATAACATCCGCATCTTAAGAACTGCATCCAACTGGAAACTTCTTTCCGTTGATGCTGAGGGTGTGACCACGATTCATTTGCTTGGTGAGCTGAACAAACCAATGATGACCGTCACAAAACAACATTTGACACTCGTCAAGGAAACCAAGATGGACACTGATGTCGTTATCCCAAGATCCATGAGAGGTCAGTTACCATTTTCCTAACTTTTTCAATATTGATTTCCAAACACTTTATTTCAAATCTATTATAGAAATAAAGCAGGGAGACTAGGCCCACCATTATTATATCATAGTAAGCAAGAAAAAAGCGAGACCATGGATTTGGTACTTGTCTGTTCAAGTAAAATCCCAAATACTCAGGCCACAGTTTCACAGTCGATTTTTGCATACCTCTTAACTGGTAGTTAGAATCCAGCTGTATTTCTTTAAATTTGCGCTTTTACTTTTACACTTCGTAAATATTTTATCAATTTCAGCTACTAAACTTTACATGAAGTTACCAACGCCATTCGGATACCCTCTGAACAACGAAGCCCTCGTTGAATTTGTACTGAAACGCGTAGAAGAAATCGAACAACTTATGCTAAACGAGAAGACCAAGCAAGATGTTTTGACTGAACGTATGATCGAGATTGTACGCATCTTAAGACCATTGGGCATCAACAAATTGAAAATGATCTGGGCTAGATGCATCAAAACCCAAAAACCAGCAATGATGTAAGTTAAATGATTCTTGGAACGTTTTTTCATCGACATTCGAAGTTTTACATCAATTCTGAGTCTTAAAAGATCAAGCTTATTGTAATTATAGTTCTACTAAAATGATCGCATTTTTCTCTTTTTCAGGAAAATATGTTTCCGATTGTTAGGTTTGGTTCGTACTGACGCTTCAACTGCACTCTTGAAGTTCATCTTTGTCTCCAACAAACTTCCCAAAGAAATAGAAGAACCTACATTGGTTCGGGAAGTCCTTCTTTTACATACCAAACCAATTCAAATCACCCGCAACATGTTGAAAAACTTCAGGGTAAGGATATATTTGTTCTTATGGATAAATTGTTAATGAGCTGAGGTCGACTTTCGGCTCCAGCGATGGGACAAAGTCTACGTATGGATTTTAAGCCGGTATTTTATCTATATTTTTGAACTTTTTTAATCTTCAGTTCATGAACTTCAGAAATAGTAGCTTTACATAAGACTCGACTTAAGAAATGCTTTTTAACCGAAATTTCAGGTACTGTGAATAAAAATTGTTCTTTTTTTCCAGGCCATCTGCAACGTGTTGACAAAGAATGAAGATTTGAAATTGACATGTTTACAAACTTGGGTTCTGATGAGACGAACTGCCTGTCAATTGATGACTTGCTCACCCTTACCTAACGTAAGACAAAATTCACTATTTTTCATGTTTTTATATAAAAATACAATGAATCTTCTTCTTAAAGCCTGGCCTCCTAATAATCAGCTTCTTTATACAAAATTGTTATTTCACGTATCTCGAAACTTGAGATCAAATATCAAAATCATCCTTCAGGTTCAATCTTCCTTATCAAGGTTTGTCAATTTTCTTTCATTTACTTATCTCTTTTCATTAGGACATCAAAAATCTGCTTGTTCCCCAACGCCTCTTACAAATGCCAGAAGAACTCGCTTTACGATACATCATGTTGGCTGAAACAGCTGCACAAGTTGAACTCTTCAAACCACTCATGAAAATCATCAACCACAACAAAATACCCACAATCCTTCGCGAAAGATGTATCTTAGCTTTACGTCCATTGCTCCCGAAGATGCATACTAAGATCACAGCCACGTTGCTTCGCCTTATTGTTGAGAAAGAAGATCTCCCATCTGGCATGAAGGTTTTGATGTACAATGTTCTCTTGGAGAATCCAACACCTACTATCATCCACGCCATCGTTCAAAGACTCATGACCATCGAAACTTGTGAATATCGAAGACAATTCGTTTATGAAACCATCTTATCCTTGGTTCATAACAAAGAAATACCCATCTGCAAAGAAACGTAAGACCAGTATTTGTTGATAGCTTTCGAAGGAATTTATCATAGATACGAGGCTTTTCGATTTTTCTTTAATTATACATACCAGATTTATCTTGCTTAAGAATTACAAATTGACTTGAAGATGTTAAGTACACAAAGTTTAGCTCTTCAGGTTGAATTAAACTAAACAATTTATTTGATTACTCTACAGACGATTGTCTTGCCAATATGCTTTGACAGTTCTCAGAAGATATTTGACTGTCATCCGCCCTACCATCATTCCAAGCAACTTCATTACCACCCTCCGCCCATTAACCAACGCCAACATTCGATTAACCATGAAGAATCAAGTGCATTTGACCAAAGAATCATCGATGCCAAAGCATTTGATCCATAACATGGAGATGGAAGTCTTGGGTAGACGTATCAACCTTTTGGATATTGATTTCCACGTCACAGGCCTTCAACAACTCATCAACAAAATGATCAGGGTAATTAATCTACCTATTTCGATTTCTATTTTTCGAAATTCTTGTTTAGGGTATAAGGCCTAAAATCGCCAATAATGGCATTATCCTTGCACCTCAAAGGTGATCTGTTATATGCTGGTTCTCAACAGCATATTGATATCACTTTCAAATGCTTTAAGTGTTATTTTTTTGTGGTGGCTTTGGTGATATTTAGACCCTTGGAGCTGCTTTTGCCAGATTACTTTTTATCAAGAAGAATTGTTTCCATTATTGACTGTTTAACGACCTATTATTTATCAGGTTACACCAGAAGAGACGATAATTCGACCCTTAGAGCTGGTTTCCACCATCAAAGTTCTTGATGAACCCATGATGACATTGTACAAACGTCTTCAACGCTACGAAACTAAAACCACTTTGTTGGAAAAAGTTTTACCAAAAGATTTCGTTCTCTGGAAGAATCTGGCTGAGGAATTGAACAAAGACTTGACCATGGAGATTAAAAAGGTACTATAGTGTTTCTCCTGCTACTTTCTAGAAAAACACTCTCTCCAATATTATAGAAGAGAGAAACAACTGAGATTTGGTGAAATGAACTTCTTTAGAATTAAGGCTCAAGCTGTTTGGTAATTTTGAATCCAGTACCGGAACAAGATTTCTTTAAGACAATGTTAATAGTAGTGAACAATAATCACGAAAGTGCTCGATACGAGACATATTAAGAAAATGTTAGCAATTTATTGGGTTTTCCAGTATTTAATTCCAACCTGGATGCTCGCAACTTAAGAACATTCTATAGATTGCCGAAACTAACATGAAGGTTCTGAACATCATCTTAATCGTTCAGTCGTTCTACTTTCTTTGCAGACTATGATGCCAGTCGAGCTTTTGATGATCCTTCCAACAGCCACCGGTCTACCACTGACTATGGAATTGAACACCATCTTGAATTACCACTTGAAAACTAAAATGGAAGTTGAAACTCCAAGTCTCTTCGATCTACCAAAACTCGCTTTCCAAGAAACAGATTTGACTTTAAAAGCCAGCTTAAACTTGGAGTAAGATAACCTTCTTTGAAATGTATTGAAGAGAATAAGCAAGGGTTTTTCAATGAAAAATGAACCACAAAGCCACCAAAATCTATACTGCAAAGAAATAAAGTTTTCTAGGATAAAGGTTTCTTGTTCTTTAGCCTAACGCAAGATTTGAAAACCTTTGATAAGGAAACAGGTATATGAAAAGGCTAATCAATAATATTTTGATGTTTTCAGATCTTACTTAACTGCTATCACACGAGTATTTGTTGAAACCAAAATCGTCACAGTTGGATTGAAAAATTGCCGTGATGTTCACACCATGATTGATACAAAAATCAACATGACTCTCAACCCTAAAACCATGAAATTGACCAGCGATCTTCAAATGCCAAAGGTTCCTGAAATCTTGACAACTAAGGTCCACACTGAACTCTTCATCAAGCAAAGGGTTGGTCCAAAAAGAATCAACCGAGTCTTACCAACAATGATGGAACACCTTTTACCAAAAGTTCACATCCTTGGCGAGCCAATCAATAAACCTGAAAAATTGCATTCCAAAATGACCCTCAAAGTTGGAGATAAATACATCTCAGTTGACGAACAAACAAAAGAAATCATTCTCGCTGAAAAACCATTAGAATGGATCGTCATCCCAAGACCAACCAATCCACGATTTGTTTCATTACGTCATCAAACACTTGGACTCGTCACCGTCGACATGGCAACAAGAGCTTTGAAGATCTCCACTGATGCCAAGCCAACCTTTTTCTTCATGGACCGTCATGCATTGGGATTACAATTGAAAACATTGGTACCACGTGACTTACCCACAATTCCAAGCCTGGAAGAATTAGAGAAGCTTCAAAAACCAGTTATGGATTTGATCATGCAATTTCAATCTCAACAACTGACTGATGAAATCATCCAACGCTTTGTTCAATGGAGAAATGTAATCCTCTTTCATTTTATATCATAGAAATCATCGTTTTGGCTTCTAAAGCTCCAAATCCAACACAGAAATGCCCCGAGTCCAACAAAAAATTGCTTTAAGATTTTCTCCTTTGCACATTATTTAAACTACCGGAATAAATGAAAACTGTATCCAAATTATTTTCTTCAACTATGTAGGTTGACTCAAAGAAAGCTCTTCAAATTGTTTACGTCCGATTCTTAAACAAGAAAGCATCAATTGCACCTATCAGAGACAACAGATTTTGGATCCAAGAACAAATCGTCGAATCTTCAACTGATCGAATCCGTTGTGAAGCACGAAACAGAGGTATCTGTTTGACCCAACAATCACCAATCTTACCTTTCTGTATGTATGGTGTTTTACCAAAAGAAACCGTATTGGATATCGACGCTTTCTTCATGCCAATGTTCTTGGAAATTGCATTGCCAGACCATTTGAACAAAATCCACCTTGAACATACCTTGGAAACCAAAGATAAAATGATGAACAGCTTGACTCGAGTAAGTGACAATTTTTTTAATCTTCCTTGTCTGGATTCTATAAATATGCTATGGATGATTTACAAAGCCTTTTCCTGATATCTTCTTCTTTATTTAACACTCACATTGAATTAAATACTAAATGCACTGGAAATTATTAACCAAGACCTAATGATACTGCTTAAAATTATCTTCTATTGAAATGACAACATCTAAAACACCTAAAACCTTTTTAGATCCAAATGGTTGGAACAGAGAGAGAAACCAGAATTCATATTGTCTTGGATGAAGACAGAATCCCACGTGAATTGAACATTGAACAATTAGCTAAAGGATTGACACAAGGAAAATTGGCTTGCGTAAAAATCGAACCAACTCTGAACTCCCTCGAATTCATCTTGAGCTTCGACCCTAAATGCATGATTAAACATATCGAGGTTGGTACCGAACCAATATTGATTACATTTGAAAAGAATTCGAAAAGAAATCTAATTTTTGAAAACTTCAGGATCAAATCAATTCTTTGTTTTAATTATGTGGCTTTACACATGAGTATTAAAACGTTTCTGATTTATCTATCAACAAATTCGTTGTTTAACCGTTCATTTATTTTCCCAGATCACACCAGTCCCTTTGACCAACAAAGTGTGGCCACGATTGCAGATGAAGTTCAACTGGTTCCTCAGATTAGAACACCTCCCATTACCAATTAGAAGAACACTCATTACCATCATGCAAACCATTCTCTTACCAACATTACCTCAAGGAATTGAACGCCTTCCAATTGAAATGGCCACAAACAAAATCTTCCCAGAAGCTGAAATCACCGAAGGAACTTTAGCCTTAAGATTGAGCGGACCTAAACTCTTGGCCGTCCGAGTAAAATCACCTCTTTTACCACCTGTCGACATTGAAATCCCATTAAGCAGAAGAATGGAAACTTTACCTGGAATCTATGGCCCAAAAACCATTTCCAGAATCACCACCTTGGCTACAAGACGTTTTTGCACACTCTACAGAGATCTGTTGACCACCTTTGATGACGTAGACTACAAATACACAATGCCAACACCAAAATGTGAACAAATCCTTATGTCAACAACGAAGGAATTAAGAGGTGTACAAGTTACAACACAAAGAGTCGGACTATTCCAAATTCTTCGATTGAGAATGAAAGATGTTGTTGTTGAAATTGTTCCAACAAAAGAAACCGAAATCCCAACTGTCAAGGTTAGTTGACAGCATTGTTACTTTTCACTTGACTTCTCTTACAAGAAAGAACAGAACAAAAAGCTGCTGAACTTAAAATTGAATGACCTAAAGAAATATACGAATCCCAAAATCTTATTACTTATTAGGACAATGATTCATTTTGTATTTAAAGCCAATTAAAAGTTTTACAATATTTCTCCCTTCACTAGATCAACGGTAAAGCAACTGAAATCATACCAAACACAAAGATCACCTTACCAAACGAACTTATCATGATGGTACGATGGGTTGAGGACCTCCGAGAATTCGAGATTGTAATCGATCACCTTCGTATGTCATTGAGCATCAAATCAGGACACATCATTTCCATTGGAATGGAGCCAACCATCTATAAGGGGCAAGTACATGGAATTTGTGGAAACATGGACATGGAAGTAAGCAAAGAAATGATGACACCTGAAGAAATCACTTTAACAGACCCACAATTGTTTGCTTTGACTTGGTTGAAACCAGCTAAAACATGTACAAAAGAAGGTAACATTTTATGCCAGCTCTAAAAAGAGTTCTCAATAACTTTTAAATGAAAAGAAATTGCTAATTTTGAGTTTTATGTGCTGTATCTAAAGCTTCTTGCGTGTATTGAATGAAATTAGAACCAGATCTGCTTAAACAATTCTAAAATATATTTTAAAAATGACTAACTTCATTCTTTTTATCACCAGGATGTCCAATTATCCGTCGTGTCATCCCAACCAAAACTGGATGTCGCCCAATGGTTGCTTTACCCACATGTATGGACAAATGTAAACCCATTAAAGAAGTCCTCGTGAAAGACGTTCCAATGAAATGCGCTCAGGGTGAACTGAAAATGCTCTCCTTGGAGGTCCCTACTGAATGTCAATGCACCTGCTAAGCTACGAACTATTTTGCTAATTCCTTCCTCAACCATTATTTCTTTATAAAATTATACTTTATTTCTACTTTTGTGTGTGAACTTTGTTTTTTGTTTTTTTTCTTTCTTATATTTTTAACAGTATTGTAGCATGGAATACCTTCTTAAAGAATACAGTAAATAAAGACAAATAATCTATTCGTTATTTATTAGCCTGTTGACAACTATCGAACATTTTTAGCTAAAACTGACCCTTCCTTTAAGTGAATCTTTCTGCTATATATTCGTACTAAATAAATTCATGTCAAACTTGACTTGAAACGATCATTGGCTAAAATTATAATTTTCAATAAATTTAATTTCTTTCCCAAATAATAACACCAAATTTGTTTTGACACCAAAATTCCTTCTCTTAACCTAATTGCAAAGGTAAATGTTAGTGGATGATTGAAAATTTAAATGAGTGTTAGTGAACTGATGAATTACTAGTGGATACCCCTCAAAACCTACAACGCTGTACTTTTTATCTCGCAACCACCAGACATGATTTAACATTGTAGTTTTTACTTTTTAACAACCTCTTATAAATGTGCCTTCAAATAATATCAAATTCACGACTTCCAATTAAATGAAAGTCTCATAAAATTCGAAATTAAGTCTTTTCTTCTTAGGGAAATAGCAATTTATTTTAAGGTCAAAAAACTTGTATCTAGGTGCCTATACATACGGTAGATATTGAAAAAACATTTTCTTTTACATTGATAGTCACCAAAAAAATAATTAGAGCTCCAAAGAGATATTATTAGAGCACTTTTATAGTGGCGATCGACTTTCTTAGAATATTGTGTACCAAAGTGTCACAAATTTGACGGAGATTAAAAAGAACATTAGAACCATGAGTTAAAAAAGATGCCAGTTAAATTTCTGGCCAATTGAAAGATATACCTTAAGTGGATTAATTTTCGCGTGGACTTTTTTTCGCGAATCGAGAATCTAAAATTTTCGCGTGGACAAAA
>JAUJPO010000238.1:0-20617 GCA_032270745.1 Tiaropsis multicirrata | reverse complement strand
TTTTTTGCCGTCTTATGGAAGAAGAAGAAGAAGAACGGAATTTTACCTATTTGAATGTTCAGCTTTGGCTGACCAATAAATAAATAAATAAATAAAAGAGTTTGAAACAATCTGGTCAAATTTCTCAAAAATCGATGCAGATTTATTTAGAGTTAAACGAAATTCAACAGAACTTAAAGGAGATAGGATATTATGTTTGACCCTTAAACTGTATATTTTTATACTACTTTGAAATACCATGATTTCTTATACAAGGCAAGGGAACTCATCCAAAGAATGTTGAAACAAGGTGGATCTCTAATTTAAAAACTGGTAGATAAAATTTACAACAAACATTCTGAGGCTTTTTTCTCTTTCAATATAACAACTATCAAAATGAAAGGAGATCTTGTATAATGGTCAACGTTCCCAATACCATTTAATTTTCACTCTCTCTTCTTTCTCCTTTCGTCCTGGGTTTGACCATGCATTTAATGCATAAATTCCCTTAACTTCTTTTTCTCCACCCTTTTATTCTTCCGTGCTCTTCGGGTCGAACAATGTTGCGCACTAGGTTCTAGTTTTTCCTTTTCGCTGTAAAATTTACATAACAGATCATCGTTTGATGTACTTAGCTGTATGGACTGAAATGGATCTGTTACCAACCTTCTCTCTTTTTCTCTCCCTCCTGTTTTTATCTCTCCCTCTCCCTCTCTCTCGATGGCGAGTCTGGTTCTGTCTGAAGCACAACCTCTTCCTCTTAGAGATGGCTGGTGGCCTGCAGGCGGCAGAAGGTGCTGACTCCAGGATCAGCCCCAGACCTTAGGCATTCCATTGGGATGTCTCCATCTTATCCATGTCTTCTTTTCTTTCTTTTCATTCAAACCATCTACATTTTTTTCTTTTTAACTAAATTCTTAAATCCTTCTTTCTAAATTTATAGGTTATAATTTATTTTGTTTTGTTTTTGTTTTTGTTGTTATATTCATGTTGTTTATAATACGTATGTGTTGTGTGTGTTTCTTGTTTTTTTGTGTTTTATCATTTCAGCCTTTTAAGACCTTTCGGCTGTGGAGATTAGCTCTTATACTATATATATATATATAATAAAATTTGGATTACCTTTTCTCATCAGATGCTTTCCTTAGAGTGATTATCCAATCATCCCTTTCCATATCTGATTTAGCTGACTGTATAAAATAAGGATAATCTTTTAAGGGAAGCGAAATTTGCAAGGAATCTTATTTCACGATTCAGAGAATTTCATAATGGAATGTTTCACATAATCTAATTTCACGATTTATGAGATTTTGAAGAAAATGCCTCATATTGGTAAATATTTGTTAACCTGATCTTTCTGTGTTTGGTGGAATTTAATTTCTAGAATGAAAATATCTTCAGCAAATAATATTTCTCAAAAAATTTCTTCAATTAAGGTATAAGTAAAAAGCCATATCAAGGTAAAAAGGAAACTTGTTATTTCATTTCAAATTTTGTACTAAATTTATGAAGTGAAAGTAGGGCAACACACAATACAAACACCATGAAAGTACTTAAAAGAATTGTTAAGAAGTTATTTATTCATACCATACTATACGTTCGTGACTTGGTAACAATTTCGAATGCATATTTTGGTGATTTCAAAACTACCAATGATTGTACCTGTGAAATAAACAATTTTTTGGACTGTATCAGACTTAAACATAGTGTTTTTAAAGAGTAACTTTGAAGCATATAAAAAGTACTTTATTTGTATTAATTTGGTGGATTTAATTTCACAAATAACCCTAAAAATGGACATATTTTTATCAACACATTTTCAAAAATTTTGCAGTATATGAATTTGAATAAATTTTAATATATTATAATCCTTTTTTTTCTTTCTTTTTTGTCCTTTTCTATCATAAAGAAGAAGATAAGTCATTATCATAAGTTATTTTCTTTGATAAGTCAGTGAAAGGATATGACAAAAAATCTAAATTTTTCTTAGCGCTTTCAAAAAAACCAACAAAATTCCTAAAATAACAAACACAATATCCTTTCTTTCATATATGTCCATTTACACTAAAACAGTGCTTTCAAAGAGTTGAATATTTAACTTTAATCACGACTTTTGTTTTATTAATCGAGATTCTTAGACTTCTTACCAAATTGGAGCGAAACTTTCTGAACCACCTTTTTTTTAAACCACAAGCAAAAATACCCACTTCTATCAGTATGTGAGCACACAAAATGTAATCCACACAAAATTTCTCTAATTTAAATCTTGTAAAATATAAGTAATGACTCACATCAATAAGTTGAACAGCACCAAGAAGAGTTGATTCCTATGAATTAATTTGTTGTTGTTAAAAATAAAATTTTAAAAAGAAAAATAATTTTGGTGAATAAGGAGAAACGGTGAGTTCCAAAAAAGACTAATGAATATTAAATCTACCAGAATTTACTTACATTATATTCTTGGCCAGGACTGTAATATTTCAAAGCATCAGAATTCAAAACAAACCACCTTTTTCGCCAGCCCTGATCATAAAAAAATCATGTTTACTTACTACTTTAAAAGAAGAAACTTTTGCAAAAAGAAACTTTCGTTTGTCAAGAAATTCGCGAGATGTCGGGTGAAACAGATGAGTCCGTTTTGGACTTGTTTATTTTAAAGCGATGTGATTGACAGATTTCATGATACAAAAACAATGCAAGGAATTTCCATTGGGTGATATTATGAACTGTCGATCAAATCATGATCAAATTGGGAATGCAAATCTAGAGGTTTCACCATGCTGTTATTTCTTCACCATCAGTATATAAAAAGAAGAGATGATTGCATGTGTCTCCAGGCTAGTTGATGTAAGACGTTGTCCGAGAGTGGTATTATTTTTATAAACAGTGGTAGGTCTGGTAAGAATTTGATTAAGTTCAGGGTCTTGTTCTATGATGTTCCAGTTGTCAAGGATGGTATTTTTAATGTTATTATCACGGTTGTTATGGAGGATGAGAGGGAGGATTTTGCGTGTTTGGCGTGGTTGGTCATTATACAGAAGTTCGTGTCTGGATTTGTTCATGGCTTTGAGGATGTTTCGGTTGATCAGTTGTAGGGGGTATCCACGAGCAATCAAGATTTTGGTGAGGTGTTGGAGTTCTTTGGTTAGGGTGCGATCGTCACTGATGATTAAGTTGTATCGGAGACCCTGGGAATACACGATGCCTTCCTTGATGTGGGTAGGATGGTTGGAATTGAAGTGAAGGAGTTGTGAACGATCGGTAGGTTTTCTGTAGATAGACGTGTGAAATTGGCGGTCGATTATGGAGATAGAGATGTCAAGGAAATTTATGTGAGTGGAGGAGCTTTCGAAAGTGAATTTGATGGTATCGTGGACGTTGTTCATAAAGTTGGTTAGTCGAAGAAAATCATCATTAGAACCGGTGAATAAAAAGAAGATATCATCAATGAACCTTTTCCATAAGGGGATGTGTTGTTCGAATTCCGTGAGAATCATATCTTCAATGCCCCCCATGAAAAGGTTGGCATATTGTGGGGCATAACGGCCCCCCATTGATGTACCGGTCTTTTGGATATAATGTTGGTTTTGGAATCGAAAATTGCTGTTGGTCAAAATGAAATCAAGGATAATACGTATGGTGGTGATGTTTGGCGCGTTGGGAGGTAAAAGATGAGGGAGTTGTCTGTAGTAGTTAGAAGTGGTCTCCAAGCCTTCATTATGTGGAATGTTAGTGTAGAGAGATGTGACATCGGCGGTGACCATTAAGATTTTGTCTGGTAAGGGTCTGAAGGTTTGCAGGATGGAAAGCATGTGTTTGGTATTTTTTAGGTAATATGGGAGATTTTTAACAAGGGGTTGGAGGAAGTAAGCAATGTATCTAGAGAGGTTGTCAGTTGGGCTATCAAAGCCTGATACAATAGGTCTTAATGGATTGTTAAGCTTGTGGATTTTGGGTAAGCCATGGAAGATTGGTGTTCTAGGAGGGTTGGTAGGTAGAAGGTATTTGGCAGTAGAGTCATCAATGTAGTGTTTCTTGGCATGAAGATATTGGATCATAGATTTTACGTCATGGGTTATGTGCGGTGTGGGATCATAAGCAACAGGACGGTAGGTGTTGGTGTCATTTAAATGTTCGGAGAGGACCTTATGTATATACATATCTTTGTCCATGATGACGATACCTCCACCTTTATCGGCCTTTTTTCTTATAATGTTTTCGTTTCTTCTGAGTTGGTAGAATGGTGCCAGGAGGTGAATGTTATTGTTGTGAGGGTGGTCGTCTTCATGAGGGAGGATTTGAGTATGGTCAAGTTGGTTGAAGAAGTTGTTAACAGTGGGGTGATCAGTGGCTGGGGGATTCCAGTTGCTGATGTTGAAATAATTTGGCAGATGTTCTCTCTGTGATTGCTAAAAGCTATGAAAATGAGAAGCAAATGATTCAAAGTTCCTCTTCCTGTCTCTCACTTTAGATTAGTCTTTTTACCAAAATTGATATCTTCCACAACAACATCTTTACTGGTAGCAGTACGAACATAAAAAGGCTTGAGATTGATGAAAGTTTCCCATGAAACTTTCTTAGTTGGATTACGTTGATGATAAATACAAAAGAGTTCTTTTAGTGTGTTTTGATAAATGCACCATTGAGCTTGGTGTGAAGTAATAGAACTAATCTTGTTATTATTATATTGCGCACGGAGGCAGTCCCGGGGCATGCCATAATTTAACAATACTAAACCTAATGTGCAAATACTATAATCTAACCATTAAAATTATAAATTTCCGATAAATTTTAGATCCGTGAAAAGTTCTCAGAAACACTAGGACAAAATACTATGTCCTGTTCTGTAGCCCGCATTCTATTAAGGGCGTGTGAAACTAGAGTCTATGGGGTGCTTCTTTAATAGATATCTGATAAAAATAAGGAAAATTTATCTATGGATAATTTCAAGCATCCACTGCTGAGAAAAAGACCGGGTTTTACATATTTGCGCGCAGAAATTACATATCTGCGCAAAATAATTACATATCTGTGCAAAAATAAGATATCTGCGCACAACACCATGGTTAAATTTTCAAAGCAAATGAAACACAATTAGATACGCGGAAGGACCAACAAATTAAAAAATCATGTATTTCCTGGTTTTAGTCTAATTTCCCCTTACAATTTTGGTCTCAATGATTTGATTTTAAAAATTTCTTTATTTTTAATCTTTTATCTTTCCGTTAAAGAAAGAAATTATATCGAAATCATTTATTAAAAAAAAGTTATCAGCGTTTAAAAAATGGTGGCAAATCGCAATTCTGAAAAAGAGAAATAAGCCCTTATGCTAACTGAGTAAGGTTAATTTTCTTAATATCAAGATGATAACTTTTTAGCAATTTCATTATCGAATATCTTTTGGCCTTTCTACATCGTCACGTATTCTTTAATCATCAGCATCATTAAGTAACATATTTCGAAAGGACACCCATCTTAAAAACCTTTTAAATATTCCACAAACATGTACCGCAAATCCTTCTAATTATCGTGGGCTGTAATGGGTTTTAACAGAAACTAAATTTGCACATGAGCGAGGGGTGGAGGATAAAACTTTTTTTTGAAAATTTACTCCGAGATATTTAACATTTTTTATCCTCGTAGAGCAGTTTCACCCTTAGACAAGTCACAATATACCTCTGGACACTCAAATTTACCCTCGGACATGAGCCCAATCAACTTTTCATCCACTGGCACACCTGAAAGTGTTCATCTGATTTTAAATGATAGTTAATCAATGTCATGTTTAATGGAACTCGTGGAATTTATTTTAATTCAAAACTGGTTCAGATTGCTACCTAGCTTAGGTAGCATGCTTTAAAAGCCATTCAATTGTTTGGGATGACTTTTAATTATTGCATCTCTGAAACTCATTAACATAGATTGAACCTCAAATCGGTCTGATTTCAGTCATGCAATTGCGTTCTTGTAAAGCTTGATAAAAACAGATAAAAATGACCTGCCCTTTATTAGAAGCAAAACTAACCATGGTGGACACCGACCTGTTCGCCTGAAGTTAGGGTTTGAATTTGAAACCAACTTTGGTCTGATCATCGTTTTAAGATTGTGATTGTGTTCCCTCCCCTGTTTTCATTAGAGCATTGCTAGAGAATAAGATAATGGGGTGTAATGTGCACCACATGGGGATATGACCATCATCATCATCATTTCCTGTTTTCTTTTAGCTGCGTTGAGATACTTGATTTATTGATCCTTATGATTTTGTCTTTTTGTTTGGTTCAGTTTGTTTCATTCTTAGCTACACGGTTAGAATAAACTCCGATCCCGTTATTTCACGATGCCTTCACTTAATTTGGGAGGAATATCTCAGTAAGATTAACCAGACCAGTGTCTGGTCTGTTGAAAAGAACACCCATGTCTCACTGACCTGGTGGAAAATAATTTTGTCAGTTGAAATGTAAAATTCAGTGAGGATATCAAAATGGGAATTTTTTTCACTGGTAAAATTGTTGTTCGATGTAGGTAAAACTCGAACGTTTTCGTGTTTTTTTCTCTAAATGGGGATGGACCTTTTTCCATTGGGAACGAGATTCAATGCGAATATTCTGAAACTATTTTTCCAGAAAGGGTCCCACCGAGTCTGTAATATAGAGGTGATGTGTAAAATACATAGCTTAAGTCACAAGCTGAAACCGTGTCTGTCAAGTGAATTGGAGAAGTGAAAGAACAGTCTTTTAACTAGGTCAGATTGTTCATTTAATGATTCTGCGAAAAAAACTTGACTGCACAAGAAATTAAAATACATTTCCGGAATGGACTGAATGAATGAATGAATGAATTAAACATACCTTCCTTTTGCATATGCGTTAATCCTAGAGATTTTTTCGAGATTTCAGAAAATGATGCAAAAATAAAAAACCTTTCACTCTCTCCAGGAGGGAGACTCTACCGTTCGACAGAAATTTGGGTTTCAAAATCGGGCCCTCCTTAGAGTGCAGTACAAAATTTTCTGAAAAACCCCAACATCAAAAACATTTTTCGTCCATTTTCCCCCAGTTTAAGCAAAGAATTTAATTTTCTCAAATTTCCTACCCTGACTGTAAGTCCATCTGGCATTTGTCAGAACCTTGAAAAGCTACACTTAAGGGCCGCACATCTGTTACCTTCGAGTAACCCTCCCCAGACTCTCATACTTATTTATTCATTCTTTGTACATGTTTCTTCTAAAAGTGACGCTGCAAATTTTGACTCATTGCAAGCCAAAATGGAAGTAATTCTAGCATAGCAACATGTATGTTATGTTTGCTTTTATTGTTTTATTGGTTTTTGGTTAGTGCTTTCATAATGGTTCAGTTGCGTAAGCCTCTATTTTCGTTTCAATAAAGTTTACTTTAATTTCTCTTGCTTCCATCGATCGATGAAGAGGAAGTCCGGCCATAGAGCGTATCCGAAGCCGTCGTCATTTTTTGCTGACGTCGTCATTTTTTCTATCAAGTATCATTGCGAATTCTTCGCTCTATCTGAATTTCAGCAATTTTTCACGTATACGATGCCAGACCCGTATCATTTTAATATTGAGGAGGGTTTAAAGTTAAAATGCCGAGAAAAATATTCTAAATTTAGGGTATCAGAATAGTACCAAAAGTGGTGATTAAATTTGGCAAATTCAATGGCAAAAGTTTCAGCTGGTTGTTAGGGTATTTAAATTGGTATTTAAATATGTAAAGTCTGAATTTGGCTAAAGCCATTACTAGCCATATCACAAATTTACCGTGTTGGGTTTGAAGCGTTTAAATTTTAAATTGATACTTTTCATTACGTGTAGCGTCGGCACAAATTTTATTTCGTCGCCTAGGTGTTGTCTTAAACAAACACTTCTAAATAAGCTGATAATTAGCTTTATTGAAAATTATCGAAACCAATATTTTAATAGAATTCAATATTAGTAATAAGTATCTATGTTCCAAATTGGTGTAAAAGTTGTGAGATACCCCTATTAATTGAAAAATGAGCACAAAAAATGGTAAAATTGACACCGTTGTATGCAGATTTTTATGTGTAACATATTTTTCATATGATTCGTGATATGAAAAAGGCTCAAACAATTTTCGTGATCAAGAACTTAATATTTTAAATACGTGTTATCCAGGGGATAGATATAAGAAGTTTGTGACTCGGTGGCCCGGGTGGAAAATTTACTTATTTAATCCAGTGAGCAGAGGCGGATACAGAAGGTAGTAAAAATTTTGATAGAGAGTGTTGACTTCCAAATAAGGAATATGACCAAAAGCAACACTCTCCTCCGTCAAAGGTTTGATAACCTTCTATATCCACCAAAATCGGAATTTTAACAATGAGGGTACCAAATTGCTCTAGAGACATTTTTAAACCAACAGCGGTTCAAATGGGGATACCAAAACTTTTTATGTTTTCAATGGGGTTTTCGAACCCATTTTTCTAGTGGGAAGAAGTGGGAATGTTTAGTTGGATTTGGTAAACGGTGTTTTGTGAGCTTAACCTTTAGCCACCGAACGACGTACACCGTACGTCCAAAATCATTTTACGACCCTCAGTCTTTTGACCATAGCTCAAAACCACTATGTTTGTTTACGAAAGCTGAGACCAAGGGCTTTCCAATGGTACCAAAAGAATTGCCTGATTCTTACCACTGTGACCACAATTTGGCTTTGAGTTTAAAAATCCATGAAAAAAGCAGTGAAAAAAAATGAGAATTAAAAAAAAAAAGAGCGGTGGCTAAAGGTTAATAAATTTTTCTTAAATCTTCAAAACTGACCCAAACTGCCCAAAATGCTTTCTGGACATGTAACAAACTTGTTGAAAGTGATTTGAAAAGATTTAATTTAAATTTAGGACACCCTATTAATTAATAGCCCAAAATTAAAATTATGTTAAAAAGTTCTCTCCAAAAATATGCATTTTATTTCTCCTTATTACACAACCGCACGAAGTGATAAGAGTGGTTACAAGGCATATTAGTAGCCGGCGTTAATGAGGCATTAATATGAATTAAAGACCGCTTAATTATGCTCTATGTAAGAAATGAGAGGAGGCTAATTTTGCTAAAAATAAATTGATCATACTTCTTTATAAGCATATGTCGTAAGCAAGAGTTTGTTTTCCGTGGCAAAGACCTAAGGGGCTAAAAAATATTACAAATTTAAAATTATTTCTACCAAAAATCATTTATGCCACGCGGATGCCACATGAAAGCTTTCAAAAAAGTAAAGAAGACTTATAGCGAGTATAGCCGATTTCTGTACTGATCTGAATATATTTGTCAGGCTTAATTTTTGAACAGCAAATTTCAGCTAATAAAAATTTTCAACTAATAAAAACGTGTATATTTCATTGTTTCAATGTTATATTCCGTTTTGTTATCCAACTTTAACCCTTCTGTGCTGCTCTCTTGCATTTCTTCATCCACAGATTGGTCACTTTCAAAATTTAGGTTTTTCGTCGGGTTATTTTAGGATATTCGCCGGGCAAAATTTTCGTCGGGTTAAATTTTTCGTCGGCCAAAATTTTCGCCGGGTAAAACTTTTGTCATTTGGACCAAAAGTATTCCCCTTTAAGCTACCTAGCCAAATAAAAAACGTCAAAACGACAAAAGACGTGCAAAGCAAAGAACCCTGGAAATGAGGTTGTTAAATTCCAGAATTGTGGCATACATGTAAAAATGACAACTTCGCTTCAGAGATAAGGTTGTAGACTTTTTAAATAGCAGAAAATATGGTAGCAATACTCCCCGCCAAAATGACCTTATTTACATTAACCTTGAAGGAAGGAGCACATTTTTCAAAAGTCTACAGACCTTTTGTACAACATTGTAAGGGAAGTTTCGGTTTATTGATTAACGAAGAAAAAAGCATAACTAATGATGAAGCGGAAAGTAAGAAATTTAACGGAAAGATTATCATGGAAGAATTAGGGGACATAAATTTCCAGTATTAATGAGGTATAATTCTACCCGCCAACGCGAAAGTTTATTAATACACATCTTACTAGCTGAGTAGTATGAGAAACGGAAATTTGAGAAGCTTTTAAGACTCATTTTGGAAATATTTATATGTATACAGACGAAATTTTTTTAATCCAATTAATTGATACTGGATTTATATTTAGTTCGACCATATCCGCATATTACAAGTCATTTAGATTTTGCGCCTCTCGTTTTTCCAATTTGTTGCCACGTGGTGGAATGTCAACCTCTAAATTTGTCGTAGAACATCCTATAGTCCCAAGGCGAAATCTTTATCCCGAATAAAACTCAAAATAATAAAATTATATTCCTCACTCTCCCGCTTTACAAATCTTTCCTTCAGCAGCCTTATCTGGCAGTATACTCAGATACATGATTTTCCCGAGATTGGATTTCTTTTACGGCCAATAACATCGTCTAAATTTGTTGTACGACTTAATTATGACCCCAAATTTTAAGAGCTTTCCATTTTTCAAACAATTTTCTATTTCCAGTATTACTTTGAAAAGACGCCAAATCCCCGCTCAATGGAGTTTCAATTAACTACAAACAAGTATTGCATCTAAAACATCATCCTCTTCTGCGCTCATCCAACTATAGATACTTTTGACAAAATGACACAAGGACTTTGTGAAACGTAACAGACAGCACTTCGACTTGCCGTTTCGAAATAGAACGAAGAATCTAGGATCCCCCTCCCAGTGATTTGCATAATTATGTGAATGGACTTTCGTTGCGTGAATGTGTGAATTTTTAAATCTTTTACTTGACAGCGAGAAATTAGATGGCTTGCATGATGCGCGAGAATTGCAGAATTTTCTCCGATTTGCGTGAAAATTCCCCTATTCTGGAAAGTCAGGATTGCGCTAATTAAATGGTTAAATGACGCAATGAAAAACTGACAAACACGGCTTCACACAAATCAATCACAATAGTTAAAACAAATTTATAGGTAGTAATATATTGTGTTAGGTCTTGTTTACAAACAAATATCTCTGAGTATATCCGTTTAGACAAAATATTCACGTCGAAATAATTTGTTGTTGAAGAGATACCATCAGTTATTTCATAAGACACCAATTTCCGTACGAAACACCACACGATGTACAGCCTGCATCATAGGTATTTTTGGAGCATAATATTATCATCATAATCTTGTCTCTTTGGATACTTGTTCCATTTTGTAAACTATTTCACAGACCCGGTTGGACCCGACCCACCCAGCTTTGATTTCAGGGTGAACCGTCGGCGGCCAGGTGGGAAAAATGAGAAACAAAGCAGAGGAGGTCAACGTTAAGTCGTCTCTATTGTCCGAAAGCTTATCACCCTGGGTACGAGGTTGACTGCCCACTGGGAAAAATAAACATAAGAATTCAATCCACTGGAAGAAAGCCCATCCCCATGAAAGAAAGTTAAATTTTAAAGCTCTTTATTTATCTCTACTGGGAAAAATATTTTTACCGGCTTACTGAAACAGGGGTAGGGTGTATTTTTGCCGACGACCTATATACATTCATTTCGAGAATACGTCTGCTCGCCTTTAAAAGTTACCTCTCAAGTAGCACATGTTACTTTCGTGCTTGCTTTGTTGAAAATGGTAAAGCATTAGCATTCGATCAGAGAGAACTATGAGTGCGCTTTAACAACCAACCAAAAATATCACATTTAAAGACGGAAATCGTTTGTAAACATTTTTGTGCGTACTTTTTACGCATGTCAAAATTTCCGCTCTGTTTAATCAAGGTTCACAATATTCATAATCTTTTAATTGGCTAATCAACATTATCTCTTACTGCTAAATCCTCTTGTCATAACGATCTTCGGTTCAAATTGCGGTATTATTTTTGCATTGGAAGAACACCCTTGATACCATTTGTACAACCAATAAATTTCCAAATAATATCAACCCAACATTTTATTTATATAACTAGAAATAACTGACGCTTAAAAGTGCCCCTCTCTTGCATTCTTTGAGATTAATATTTACCAGATTCATGAAAGAAGAAATAACTTCGTAGAAACATCAATAATTTTTCAAGGTAAAGAAAAGCAATACAATTTCTATAACTACATTGTTTTAGTTCTCAGATTAGAAGTCTTGTAGCTGGTTCGTTTACGCGTATAACGTGAAGGCTAAACGTTCCCTCAACGTTTCCTATATAAAAATTCGAAAAACTAAGAACAATGCTTAAAATAATGTCACATATATTTGTTGTTTTCCTCTCAACAAAAGTAATTTTTGAGTTAATGATAAAGAAATTGTCCAAACTTTTTACATGTAACTCAACTTACTTGCATAGTTGGACAACCTTTCGTGTCCGACGTTAAATGTCCGAAATTACGGTTTCCCATGTCTGGATCGATGGGGCTTTTCTTTGATACCTTAGTATACCTTAGGGAATCTCTGTGCAAATTTTCAACTTGATGGGAATTTTGTAACTAACTCTACTGGACTATTACAAAATTTGAATCATTGCTTGAGAATTCAAACAAAAAGTAACAGCTTTAAAACGATTGATACGATTAAACAATAGAATTTGTAAGGAATTTTCATATCAGCTGTTTACAAATTGTGTGAAGTTGTTTGAATTAAAATGTTATGATTTGGTGCTCGCTCATTCCTATTTCCAAGTTCTCACAAAGTAAATCAAGCATCGCAAACCTGTCAATCTTAAGATGCAAGAGGAAGAACGCATGAAAATCCATCAATTAAATCCAATATATTGATTTAAATATTTAATTAAAACAAATCATATAAAATCAGTAACTATATTGTTTTACGTCTAAAGCGATTATAATGATTCGATTTTATGGGAAATTAGGCTCCAATTAAGAGTCATTAGAGATTTTCATGAAATTTCTGCCCAAGGAATATAACTTTTTGTCAAAAAGATTACATCAATAGACCTTTTCATAAATTACGTCACGACCAACGACTGCCTCGTTTTGAATTGGGAGCTGTGGTAACCGAATCCCAAGAGAGCTTATCAAAACTTGACTATGATAAATTTATAATTTTGAGTCTCATGAGACATAATCACCATGGTGATTGTATGAAAAGGAGGCAGTCATTGGTCGTGACGTAATTTATGAAAAAGCCTATTGTGTTTTACCAACATTACGTAATTAATTTGAATGTTACTGTTTTCATGTTGAATCTTTCTTTCCAGAGAAAAGCAATTATGAAATTAAGAAATATGCTGCTAGTCCAGCGTCTAGACGAATCTAGACGAATCATAGAGAAAAGTGTATTAACTGTAAGAATATAGCATTATAATTTTTGGAAGTCGAGTGTAAATTTCTCTATGAAGAAAATATATTACCAGGATTCTTTTGGTTGATTCTATTAAGTCAGTTTTTTATGACACGGGCTCAAAAAAGTTGGCAAAGCGGTTTCTAATTCCTTACTCTGATTGGCTGAAAATGTTTCAAAGATTTCAAAAGAAACAAAAGAGCCCCCCCCCAAAAAAAAACAAAAAAAAATCTCTTGTTAAACCATTTCAGTCAAAGGCTCATCAGAAATGTTCCTCGACGATGTCAGGAAAGCTAAATGGTAATCATAAACTGATGGCTGGGAAACACAACGGAAAACGTGCGTTGAGGCGATATTAGGAAGTTTAGGATTCTCATTAGAGGACAACCGTTAAGGAATATCCAAAGGAACAAAGTAGACGTCATCAGCAAATTCGAATATTTTGTTGATGTGATAAAATCGATTAAAATAATCAATGATGTATCTCTTGTTCCGTGATTTTTCTCTGTGTTCGATTCCTGCCAGGTGTAGTGAATTATACCCTACCGGAATCCCATCACGCACGACGTTTTTCCAACGTCCAAATAACGTTCTTCTGACGTAGAAACAACGTGCCAACGTCTACCGGAATATAAAAGATCAGAATAGTACTATTTCTTTTTATTATTCTTAATCACTAATCTTCCCTCGTGGAGCACACAATGAGAGGTAGTAGCAACAACAGATCTCAGATATTATTTAGTTGTTTAGTATTAAAACTTTTATCACCCAATATCAACAGAAAAGTTCAAACGTTCATTTCCGTAGAGCTCTGTTCATCACATTCACAATTTCTAGTTTGAGTTTTACCAGAATAAATACGATGGAGTGCTTGACGCCTACACCCGAGTGAGTGGACCAAAACAATTTTACAGAAAATTATACCGTCAAAACAACACCAACAAACGTGAGATAAACACTGTTACAGAGCCCATACAACACCAGCCATTGTAATATTTGATCAATCTTGGTCAGCGTATACTAATGTAACACGTGAGATAGCCTCTGTGACCCACTGGGTTCTGCAATGGAAGGTTTACTTCTATCCCTAGTGATAAAACAAGAAAATACAGAAAGCCACGCCAATGAAAATACGACGAAAAAACAATACGATAGATTTAAATGTGGGATTATGGAATGGAAAAACATTGTCATTTGACCTAGCTAGTCTAGATCCATACTAGTTTTTACTCCTTTCACAAAGCTCACATGAGAAAAAATTAGTATGGTAACATTGGCTTGTTCGAATTCCGCACCAAAATGACAGTTGAGAAATTAAACAAATCAAATCGCACGAATTTCAACTCGCGCATAAAAAATATAGACCATATTCAAGGTCTACTTTCGAGTCGGGTAAAAATTGGATGTAGACGGGACCCCATCTACGTTTGACCTAAACCCCATTGTTTTACAAGTTCGAATTTTCAACACATTTAGGCTTTGGTATCCATTGAAACACAGAGAAAAGAGTTGTTAAATTAGTTTGCAAACATGACCAGATTATAGCTACGGTACCTTTCTTCTTTTATCATCTCAAGCTGAATCGAAAGCTAAGAAAAACGAAAAGAAGATTTTTTGAGGTAAATTATGAACCTCGTTCCGGGCTCTTTGAGCACCTTTTGACATTTTTGATATGGCTCCATAAATGGATTCTTTGACACACCATACAGAAATCGTAGAATAGCGCACAAAATAGCCTGGGGATGAGTCAGAATCACGTACAAACTAGCATTTCTTCATTCCAAGTGTTCTATAGAAAGAAATCCTTTGTTCTTAACTCAGGATGAACCCGATCTTTCCTGATGGTCATATTGTTTTCTTTCTTGAATACGTCCAATGTGTTGAACAAAGACCGGTGGCGGATACAGGAGGTATTCAAAAACTTTAACGGAAAGTGGTACCTAGTCCTTGGAGAGTGGTACCTAGTCCTTAAATGGAGATCAACACTCTCCGTCAAAATCTGTTTTGTATCCACATCTGAAAAGACGATAAAGATTTGCAGATTTGACCTTATTTTTGACCTTGTTTTTCCTAAAAATATAATTATCGTGGTTTGACATGGGATGATTAGATGTGAATCACAACGAAGTAAAACTTTTTGGTTCCAACATGAAATTTCCATCAGACAATTGAATGTTTTCCCCCTAAAAACCATTTATCTGATTCAATCCTTTAAAATTTAGCAAAAGACTCAAAGCGTGATATGCTAGAATGGTCTTTTTTCATGGCGTGAATTTTGAAATTATGTTGCTTGCATTGACGCGTGAATTAAAGAATTTTCTAATTTGCGTAAAAGCTTTTCTGGATTTTCTGGAAATAAGTAACGTGTGAGTTTGAAAAGAAATTCGTGGACATGGACCTCTAAGAAGCATCTTTGATACTTGCAGCAATTAAAAATCCAGAAGAATTCTTAAAAATAGCCTATTTTTACTGTTTTTTAGCAAAAATTAAGAACATTTTTTGGCTTAAATTCAGAAAAGCTAAGAACATCTGAAGGTTCCCGCCACTCACGATGTTCTTATAAAAAAAACGTGTACTTGGAATATTTCAGCGTTATTTTCTGCCCAAGAAAAGTGAAAACACATCTTAATCTCATCGTATCTCTTTTTGCCGAACATCTACTTTGAGAAAATCACTAACACGAGGGATTGATCCTTCTTTAACACGGTTGCTACGGCTACGGCTCTGTAACAATTTTTTATATCAATCTTCATGCTAAAGTCGTTTTAAATTTTAACCATCCAATCTTCTGCTTTTTGATAGCTTCTTTTAAAACAGGAAATATTGAAAGGAAATTATGCACCGATAATCAAGAAAATTAATTTTGAAGAAAACTAACTTTGAAGAAAACTAACTTTGAAGAAAACTAACTTTGGGGAAAACTAACTTTGAAGAAAACTAATTTTGAAGAAATAAATCTAACTTTGAAGAAATCTAACTTTGAAGAAATCTAACTTTGAAGAAAACTAATTTTGAAGAAATCTAACTTTGAAGAAAACTAACTTTGAAGAAAACTAACTTTGAAGAAAACTAACTTTGAAGAAAACTAACTTTGAAGAAAACTAACTTTGATGAAAGCTAACTTTGAAGAAAACTAACTTTGAAGAAAACTAATTTGATGAAAACTAACTTTGATGAAAGCTAACTTTAAAGAAAACTAACTTTGAAGAAAACTAACTTTGAAGAAAACTAACTTTGATGAAAACTAACTTTGATGAAAACTAACTTTGAAGAAAACTAACTTTGATGAAAGCTAACTTTGATGAAAGCTAACTTTGAAGAAAACTAACTTTGAAGAAATCTTTTCGTAGAATTGAATTCTGCAGAAAATGTCAGTCCGACAGACAGAGTATAATCACCCTGTCAAATACTTTTGCAAGTTAAACCACAAAAAATGCCATCAAATTTGAATGGTTTTTATGCTGAGCTGCCCACTCTTTGGTAATTGTAAGCTTTTCCAATAAACATATTTTACAACCTGCAGCAAATAAATATTTGCATTTTACTGGAACGATTTTAGTATGAAAAATTGTGAAAACCTTCGTTCTAGAACAAAGGAGATATTCATTCACAGGTTATATCTACCTTGCTACCCGTACGCCGTCGTCATTTATCTGCGCTTACTTATTTCGCTGAGTGATATCCAGTGATGTTGGATGGATTACGTAATGAAATGAAGAAAATATTCTTATAAAGAACGCCAAATATACAATAGATGGAAAAATTCATTTATCGCAAAAATCTTCTTTGAATACTACAAATCTGGACATGTACGGATGCAGAAAGTACTCAAATTCTTTTACGGAGAGTGTTGACTTTCATATAAGAAATAAGGACAAAAGCAACACCCTCCGTCAGAAGGTCCGAGTACCTTATGTATCCGTCACTGTCTATATGATATTGTTATCAAAGTTGCACTCTAGTCATTGAAAAGTCATTTATACGGGTCAAAAATTACAACAGGAAATCAAAATGATTCAAACATGGATACTTAAATGTCTTTCTCTCCCACACAATACTATACCCTAAACTGCTTGAACAATTTATTTCAATGATATTAGACTGTCCCACTCTAAGGATCTCTTAAAGATCCGTTAGCAAGATATTGGACTTTGAAGATGCCCTCGTCAAGACCCTATTTTTCTGATTACTCCGGAAAAAGTAAAAATGATATTTCCTGATATTTCGCAATGTTAAAAACACTAAACGCGTGGCTACGATTATAAGCGCAGGTTGCTGTTTAAAAGAAGATTTGAAACATTGCAGGCGTGGTATGTGGTTAGCTTGTGTGTAGGGGCGCAATTATTTGCATCTCGTGTAGAAACTTTGGCTTAATTGGAAGAGTTTTTTAGACTCGTCAGTAGAAGCCCAACAGACACGAGACATTTTTTCAACGTTGCTTAAACGTCTTTCAACATTATAAAATCATTTGCTTTTGGAGGACTTATAGAATATGCTTATTGAAATTCCTTACATAACCTAAAGTTTTCACACACTCTTGTCTCACTCAGTGACTGTGTGGAAATTCTTGTGAGACGCAAAATCTAGAGTTGGAATATCAAAGTAAGACCTTATTCCACTGACATTGTGGCGGGATTGCCAAAATATTTTGTTTTTTAGTCGCAGAATCATTAACCTTTTCCCAGTGTGGAGTGGGACATCCTAGGTAAAACCTTCTCTGGCGAAGGTCTTCTCTTCTTCTACCATAGGGAAAAAATTGGGGTATTTTCGAAGCGTCTGAATATCCTCATGAAAATATCATAATATGTGTTTATTTCATAATTTTCGAACGTGTTTGAAGCCTCTTCTAGAACGGTTTATTTTTCTGCTAGTGGCTTCTGTTGATTCTTACATGGATGCAGGGCCTCTATGTCATGCGGCGCTGGCTTGCAAGATAGTTAAGATATATTTATACATGCTTAATTAGTTGACAAAATGAAAAATGCAGAAGTCCCTATCGGGCAGCGAAGGTGGGTTGATAGCACATTATCATCTTTTTATCATCACATGGGAAGACATATAAAGAATGGCCGGTCTTTGCTTTTGATATTCGCGTTATTTCACTTAAAATACTTTTAATTACGCTAAATATGTCGTTTGTTATTTTTGTCAAAAATGTACGTGATTAGCAGGCGTGGCATTATCATTATTACTTATCAATTCGGAATTCCAAATTTTTGCCATAGACGAGCAGAAATATAGATAGAATATAGCAAAGTTTGTTTTTTGTTGGTTTAAAAGTCAGAACGTGATGATTTGAGTAGTATCCCCCCTGGTGTGTAGTTAGTTTTCTCGTCACTTAGAACCGTTGTAAAAAACACCTACGAAAAAATTTCCTACAGTACAAAAATTGATATTGTTACAGTGTGTTTTATCAGTCATTTTTAATTACAAATACCGTAATGTGCTTATGTCAATTTTTTGAATAAGAGAAAAAAGCCATTAGTTGAAATTTCGGTATAAATAGCTTCAGAAAAGTGGTTCATTTCCTTAGAGTGCTACTTACGCTCGTAGAGTTAAGAAGTCTCTGGTCATCGTGGTGTTTGTTAGCTTTGGAGAGGCTTTGGTGTTTAGTGCGTTCATACTGGAGATTTACAGAAGTGAACTATCGCTAACGGAATTGTGGTTCATCAATTGCATTTCTACACAACATTCTTAGAGTCAATTTGAATTTGGGATTTTATTTTGTTGGATACCTTGAATGAATATACGTTATGTTTAATCACTCTACTGTCGCTGTCTTTATTTTTTGTTTTGATTTGTTGGTGCTGGTGCATTGTGGGCCTGCTGATGGTTACCGTGGGTAAGTTATGTTAGAAATGAAAATAATATACAACCACGGTCAAGAGGGTATGGAGCTGCCAAATTGAGCCCATTAAAGTTTTCCGTAGTAAAGTCTCTTAAACAAGTTTGGAGAACGAAGCATAGAAGTAAAAATTAGTCTCTTTTATTCAAGCAATTTTTAGAGACTTTTGTACTTAAAGAACGACATTTAGGCCTTAGGTATTCCATTGGGATGTCCCCTCCTCTTCATTCGCATTTTCTTTTCTTTCTCTTCATTAAAAACATCTATTTTTTATCTTTTTATCTATCGATCGATCTATCTATCTATCTATCTTTTATCTTTTACTTTTCCATCTTAATTCATAGTTGTTTTAGTTCGAGATGAAGTGTAAGACTAACGTAGTAAGTAGCCCTGTACTTATATTTTTGAATCACTTTTTTGCTTTGACTTCAGATGGGTGAAAATTTAGGTCACGCCGAAACGACGTATGAGGAAGAGAAGTGGCTAAGAAACAAAAAAAAACTACACTTGCCAGTTGTACATAAGAGACTTCTTTAGATGCCACTTTGACAAGCTCGTTGATCGCAGCTTCACTCATTGGGAAACTAACTCCTGGAAGCGTGCTTGCTTTAGTAGTGGCCGCAGCTGTGATGTGCATCTATAAACAAAAATTTATGTAAATAAAAATTGTAACCAGGTAATCTTTACGCCCTTTAAACATCTAATCATCTGACACTGTTCCTAACAAAAGCTTACTAATTATGTTAAAATTTGTAGCAAAAACATCAGAAAAAGTGCCCTTTTCATTCTCTACCAGATGGTGCCCTTCCTTTTCAGAAAATGGCTTGAAGATTGATATTTTTAAAAGAAGAAAGTTTTCGAAATACTATATTTCTTAGTACAGCTATATGATAGGATCTAGAAGTTATACATGACAAAGATTGAAAATACGTAGCGATGATTGAAATTTCTTCGTTTTTAATACACAAAATTTACAGTTGCAAGAGGCTATTCAGCCAACTTTCGAAACTATGAACACTCTTTTAATTAGCATCCTGTCAGTGACCTTGAACTGCCAGGTGAAACACCATAAGTGGGATTTGAACCTTGGTCTCTCGTTCAGGGTTGATGACCACTGTACAACGGTGCTTATACCTGTTTAACTTCCTTTAGCTCCTCTTCTTGGTAAGTCATTGGAGCATCTGCCGCTTTCAGATCTTTGTGCTCTTTATATCCTCTTAATGTAACGTCACTCTAAATAAAATATAAATAAAGAGATCTTTATCATTTCGGTGTTTGTGTTTGGTATTGATTCTGATAGACCATGTTCAGAAATCTCTCATGGTAAAATTATATTTGTTTGTCCACTAAACCTACTAATAGGCACAAAATTGAATTTTAAAATGAGCAACTAAAAACAGTCAAAAGGTTGTGAGTATATCATTATAGTAAAAATGACAAATTGTAAATTGAAAAGCTAGTTTAAACAAGTGATACTTTTATGGACCTACCTGGTTATAAAATGAAATTAACCCTTAACGCCATAAGAATGAATGAACGA